>JBCEWC010012573.1:0-15742 GCA_038996855.1 Solanum aculeatissimum | reverse complement strand
CCAAAGGTTCAAGGATGAAATGGAGAAAGTCTTTGAAATGACTGATCTTGGGGTCATGAAGTACTTCCTTGGCTTGGCAGTCTTGCAGTCCAGCGATGGAATATTTATATGCCAGCAGAAATACATTTCACATATTCTAAACAGGTTCAAAAGATAAGACCGCAAACCTTTGAGTACTCCAATATCTACTGCTGTAAAGCTTGGCAAGGATGAGGATTCTGATAAAGTGGATGATAATATGTATAGAAGCTTAATTGGCAGCCTTCTAAATCTAACCGCAAGCAGACCTGGCATTCTGTTTGCTGTAAGTTTGCTCTCTAGGTTCATGCATTCTCCTAGAGACACACTTCACAGCGGCTAAAGGAGTGTTAAGGTATATTAAAGGAACCAGTAAGTTTGGAAATTTTTTTCCAACATCTACTGAAGTGACTATGAATCTGTTCGGTTACTCTGACAGTGATTGGGGTGGCGGCATTGATGATTCCAAAAGCACTTCTGGATATCTCTTTTGTTTGAGGCCAAGTTGTTTTAGTTGGATCTCTAGGAAACAAGAAACTACAGCTCAATCAACAGCAAAAGTTGAGTACATAGTTGTTGCATCTGCTGTAAACCAAGCTATCTAGCTAAGGAAGATGTTGAAGGATTTGGGCCATGAACAAACTGAAGCTATCAGAATCATGTGTGACAACAGTTCAGCGATTTCAATCTCAAAAAACCCAGAGTTTCATGGTCGAACTAAGCACATCAAGTATCATTTTATTAGAGAAGTCCAACAGTCCAATGAAGTGTTGTTTGTTCATTGCTCATCCAAAAACCAGCTAGCTGACATTTTCACCGAGTCTCTGCCAAAGGAAAGGTTTGAAGATCTGAGGCAAAGAATTGGTGTTCGTCAAGAAAATGCCAAGGAGGAGACTTAGCCAATTGACATTTCTTAACTTCCAGCTTAGTGTTTTAACTATTTTTTATTTAGTTTTAGTTTAGTGCTTTCCTATTTTCTAGCAAAAGACTCGGTCAAAGTTAGTTGCTTATTTTTTAAATTAGTGGCCCTTTATGGCTGATTAGTGGGATATTTTCCTATTCAGTTTTTACCACTTTGTAAGTGGCTAATAGATAGGAAATAGTTATTTTTTTCTAGTATAAATTCAAATGTTCTCCATGTTAATGTTATGCTGGAACTTTAACCTCTTCTTTGTTCTTTTATACTAGGTTCAATTTAAGAGTATCTAGTGTTCTAACAGCAAGCACTGCACATCTATGAAATACAACTAACATTGCCTACCGAGCTTTTCTCATGTTGAACCCGTGTGATGTCACTTCCTAAGAGAAGTTAACTTTTTGAATGTTAGAGAATCATGGTGCCAATTTGATTGTAAGATATTGTTTGGGGCTACTCCTCACTTCAGATTTGATTACTCGACTACTTCTCAGATAATAACTTTGGCTGGTAGGTTTTGATCCTAATAATTTGTTTCAGTTGCTGCTGCAATTTGGTAACTGGGTTTTGGAAAATATTTTTGTTTGGTAGTTTGCCACAGTTCTTGGTATTTTGTTCCAATGTGGGTTTCGGCTAATTCAGAAGTCAATCTTTGAACCTTTTGACACTTAAAACTTGGTAATTGATATAAAATTTGGGTTTTATGTTACGGAAAATAAAAGATTTATTTCCAAAAAGTAATATTTACAGCACTAGACATTTGCTGACTAAATGTTTCTCAATAACAAGAAACTAACTAGATTAGGACTCACCCCAACACGCTTAAGGAGCCATAGTACTTACCAAATCCAAAATCCAGTACTACTACTCAATCTAATTGCTGAAAAAGCAGTCAGCAAACAACTAAGCTACTCCTGGAGACATTGAGGTGGCTTCATGGCATGGGAGCTAATTGCTGAAGCTGTGTATATATTTTCTTCTGACTTCTGACTCTTGTGGATATGGATAGCTATCTCCTTGCATATTCTGTCAACTTGATAGGTACCTCTTTGAAATCTAATCCTGTTCCTCTCGCTCAAAATGATAGTGATCACCATAGTAAAAGCACAACATATGATGGCTCATATTCCTGCTCTTTTCCTTGCCAGCTAGTGACCCATTCTATGTCTTGTTGCCAAGTTCCTATGGGTCTCATATAGCCCACCATTGCAACAATCTACCCCACAAGTACCTTGCGGTATGACAGCCAAAAAATAGGTGATCTGTGTCTCCATAGCAATGTCACAGAATACACCTAAGTTGAGCGAACCCTTCACTTTCAATACCACACCTGTGTCGGATTCTACGAAAATACACTATTTTTGGCAAATCTGCCACTGTCATGACCCGGTCCTGGTCATGATGGCGCCTGTGCGATCCCACCTACAGGCCAGCCAAAAAGCCCAACCCCAGAGTACCTGTCCTAGCTTCTAGTCATAACATAACCAACATGACAATAACATAAACAACCGAAATCTACCCAGAACCTGAAAATCAACTGTACAAAGCTACAATAACAAAAATACGAGCTTGTATACATAAAACCCAAACCAAAGTGTATATATATACAACCCGAGAGTGCCCTACAAATACATAATACTACTATACAAGGCTAGAGTCTGAAAGCAAAGATGGCCATCAAAAGAAGGAGACTATAACGATGCAAGAGTTGTTGGTGCTCACCAAAAGAAGTCTCCTATGCCCCCAAATCCCCTAAAATCAACGTCCTCGACTAGATCCTGGACCTGCACCATGGGAAGATGTAGAAGTAGGGGTGAAGGATGAGATGATAACAGGGAACATGGGGGTTAGGATGAAATTGGTGATAATAGAAAGTCATACTGGGGATCTAAAGCATAAGCTTGCTTCCCAATCTGTGTTAAATTTCCAGCTTTGGGATTGGTTTGATGTTATGTAAAATACTATTATCACTAATTTCATCTTAACCAACATGTTCCTCTTTTATCATCTCACCCTTCATGCCCTAATTTTGTCTCTATGTATTGTTGTCTCAAGAATTTTTTAGTCAATTTGAGTCTCACCACAACCTATCACTTGAAACTCCCCCATGGCTCAGGGAATACATGCATGCCCACAAGCGAGGATAGCCAAAAAACTAAATGCAAACTATATAGAAATAAACCTTTTCTAGTAGCTCATGATTTTAAATAAAGTGATACAAATTCAAAAGCAATTTTCTTTTTTTTCAAAAAAAGGAAACTTAAAGGCTATAACCTTGTCAAATGGTAAGATCTAATATTAGAAAAAAGATATGGGGGTCTAGGAATGAAGAAGCTGAAAAACCACAGTAACGCTTTCAGAATCTAAGTTGCTCGGACTTTGGTGCAGGTGTGGATCTAGAGTTGGATACTCTATGATCTAAATTTTATGATTAGAGGGTAAGGATCCATATATGGATACTGGTGCGAGGATTCGACTAAAAATAATTCAAATATCTAAAAATAGATTTATAAAACCTAAATTATGAGATTATGTGAAAAAACTTAGGAGAAAACACTGATCAAGAGGAGAATCCTGGAAGGAGATAAAAGGAAAAAAAGTCGCAATAGAAATTTATATTATACAAAATATTCCATTTTCTTCAATGTCACTTTAATTTTTTGTTTTGATTACCAAAATCATTGAATCTGTCCATAATTTCTCTTTCAAATTTGGTCAAAGTATTCAAAATTGATTGACCAGATTGTGTAAGAATCCCAACCCACATCCACGTCGCGTCGACATGGGTGCAACACCGAAAATAAAAAGTCCGAGCAACATAGCTCAAAATGAAATGGCTATAGAGGTATGCAAATGTTGTGGGGGAAAGTCATTGACGCTAAGTATTAGGAGGATGACATGTGGATGCCCAAGGAAGTAACTGCTCCATATGTTGTATATCTATGGAGATCTGACCTCTATGGAGTGAACTCAAGAATAGCACCAAGATCAAAGTTAATAATGGGAGTAAGACAAGCTTCTGGAGTGATGATTGGCATGAGGCGAGTATCCTCGTCAGAGCTTTCTTCCTGGTTTTTTTATCATGCTAGATTTTTTATCATTAGACCACGTTTTGAAGATTAAACACCACGACCCAGGTTCTATGATCTTTCTTTTGGTGATAATTTAGTTTGAATTCCCCTTTTTCTTGTTTGATATGTTTTGAACCGTAATACATTTGATCTCTATTGCTGCTAGTTCAAATCTCCTTTCTAAAGCTTAATTGGTTCTCTGTTCAGAACCTTTGGCCATTTATATTTTAGTTCCTTGTTACTATGTGAACTGCTGGATATTCCAGCCATCTGAACGTTGTTTTAGGATGTTTGATTTTCTCTGGTTTGCTCTCTTTGATGAGTCAAACAATCTGACTTGTTGGAGTGGATAGAACTGTTGGGATAACATTTTGGTGAAGGGATTTGACAGCTTCTCTATTATTCTGATTTGATATAGTGAGTTTGGGAAAATGGTTTTGGTTTCGGCAAAAGAATTTGCTAAAGACTCATCAGAAACCAGTGAAGGAACCCATTACTGTTAATGTTTTTACGGAGTCAAATAAGACATGTCTTATGACGTCTTCAAATAAATGAGTGATTGATTCAGGTGCAACAAATCACATGTTTTCTAGCTTTCAGTCACACAAAACACCCTCTCCTGTTACTGTAGCTGATGGATCAACTTGTAACATTGTTGGATCTAGGATTGTGAAACCAACATCCTCTATTACCCTGTCATCTGTATTGAGTTTACCAAAGTTGGCCTTTAATTTGATTTCTGTTAGCAAAGTGAGCAGAGATCTTAATTGTTACATTTCGTTCTTTCCCGACTATTGTTTGTTTCATGATCTGAAAATGAATCAGGTTATTAGTAAAGGACGTGTATTTGATGATCTCTATATCCTTGATGAATTGGAGCCTCAATTTATTGCCTGCTCTAGTGTGGTGTCTCCATTTGAAGCACATTGTCGATTGGGACATCCTTCTTTACCTGTATTAAAGAAGTTATATCCTCAATTTCAGAATATTTCTTCATTAAAATGTGAGTCATGCCGATTTGCAAAACATCATCGTAACTCATCAAGTCCAAGAATTAATAGCGGGCTGAGTCGGCTTTTGAGTTAGTTCACTCTGATGTTTGGGGACCATGTCCAGTCATCTCCAAAACCAAACACAAGTATTTCGTCACTTTGGTAGATGATTTCTCTCGAATGACTTGGATTTGTTTTATGAAGAGTCGTTCTGAAGTATTCACTCATTTTTGTGCCTTTTATGCTGAAATTAAAATTCAGTTCAATGCTTCTATGTGTATTTTAAGAAGTGACAACGCTAAAGAATACATGTCAGAATTGTTTCAGTCATATATGAGACAACATGTTATTCTTCATCAATCTTCATGTGTTGATACACCTTCTCAAAATGGAGTTGCTGAAAGGAAGAATAGGCATATACTTGAGATAACTCGAGCACTTATGTTCCAAATGAAAGTTCCTAAACAGTTTTGGGCAGATGCAGTTACTACGACTTGTTTTCTGATCAATCGCATGTCATTTACTGTGTTTGTTGGTAATGTGCCCTATAGTGCTATTTTCCAAACAAGAGACTATTTTTGGTGGAACCTAAGGTGTTTGGAAGCACTTGTTATGTTCGAGATGTTCGACCATCAGTTACCAAGTTGGATCCCAAGGCCTTGAAGTATGTTTTCTTGGGATATTCTCGCCTTCAGAAAGGATACCGTTGTTACTCTATTGAACTAGGAAAATATTTGATGTCAACTGATGTAGCCTTTGTGGAGGCTACACCATTCTTCTATGCACCTCCCATTTCTACGAGTCATGGGGAGGAAGATGAGTGGTTAGTGTAACAAGTTATTAGGGTCATACCAGAACGATCAAATGATGTTTCACATACACTGCCTAGTTCTTCAATTGAGCACCAATCAGTTATTATGCCTTCAACACTAGTTCCATCTACTTGAGCAAGATCGCCGGTTGTTCAGGTTTATTCTAGGAGGCGAGATGCTAATGATACCTTTTCTGCACCAGTTCCTTCATCATCAGATCCTCCTCCAAGTGATCCTCCAGACGTTCTTGACCTTCCTATTGCTATTCGCAAGAGTACACGCACTTGCAAATCCACATACTCCATTGGTAATTTTGTTTCCTATGATCAATTATCTCCTGCATCTAGATCTTTGATTACATCCCTAAACTCTACGTCCATACCCAAAACTGTTAAGGAGGCTTTGAATCATCTTGGATGGTCTGAAGCAATGTTGGACGAAATACATGCCTTAGAGAAAAACCACATTTGGGATTTGGTAGATTTACCTAGTGGAAAGAAAGCAGTGGGAAGCAAGTGGGTCTTCACGGTCAAAGTAAATCCAGATGGCTCTGTGGCAAGACTTAAGGCTAGACTTGTGGCCAAAGGATATGCTCAGACTTATAGGGTGGATTATTCAGACACCTTCTCTCCAGTTGTCAAACTCACTTTTGTCCGCTTGTTCAATTCTCTAGCTGATTCTGAGAATTGGTCGCTGCATCAGTTGGATATTAAAAATGCATTCCTTCATGGTGATCTCCACGAAGAGGTTTATATGGAGCAACTACCTGGTTTCGTTGCTCAAGGGGAGTAGGGAAAGGTTTGTCGCTTGAAGAAGTCCTTGTACGGCTTGAAACAGAGTCCTCGAGCTTGGTTTGAAAAATTTAGTTAGGTAGTTCAAGATTTTGGACTGAAAACAAGCAAATGTGATCATTCATTCTTCTATAGGCAATCAATCGTTAGAACTATTCTCTTTGTTGTATATGGTGAAGACATTGTCATTACAGTTTGTGATTTTGCAGGAATCTTTTCTCTCAAGTCTTTCTTTCATACTAAGTTTCAAACAAAAGACTTAGAACAACTGAAATACTTCTTGGGAGTAGAAGTATCTAGAAGCAAGAAGGGTATTTTCATATGTCAGAGAAAGTATATTCTTAACCTACTGGCAGAAACTGGAAAGTTGGCTGCCAAACCTTGTAGTACTCCAATGGTTCCTAATGTGCATCTTATGAAAGATGATGACTATCCATTTGAAGATCTAGAGCGGTACAGAAGATTAGTTCGAAAATTAAACTATCTCATCGTGACTCGTCCAGATATTGGGCAGCTTTAGAACAGATCCTATGTTATTTAAAAGGAGCCCCTGGACTTGGCATACTGTATAGAAATCATGGACATTCTCACATTGAATGTTTCATAGATACAGATTAGCCTGGATCCAAGATTGGCCGAAGATCTACCACTGGTTATTGTGTTTTTTTTGGTGGAAACTTAGTATCATGGAGAAGTAAGAAACAAAATGTTGTATCTCCGTCCAGTGCAGAATCCGTGTATAGAGCAATGGCACATTCTACGTGTGAAATCATGTGGATACATTATCTTTTAACCGAAATTGGATTGAAGCTTCATCAGAACTTTGGTGTGATAATCAAGTTGCGCTTCATATTGCTTCAAAATCCGGTATATCATCAAAGAACTAAACATATTGAGATTGATTGTCATTTTATTCGTGAAAAGATTCAGGAAAACTTGATCTCTACGGGCTACGTGAAGGCAGGAGAACAAGTAGTTGATTTGTTCACAAAGGCATTGCATGGAACTCGAGTTGATTACCTTTGTAACAAGTTGGGCATGATCAATATATATGCTCCAGCTTGAGGGGGGAGAGTTACAGAATATATGCATGTTTTTTTCTTGATATTGTACAAAGATATAGATAAACATCAGATCTTTAGGATTTCCTATTTATTTCTTTCCTTATATAGATAGATATCAGATCTTTAGAATTTCTTATTTATTTCTTTCCTTAGTTAGCTTCTAATGTTATTGTATTTATACATGTGTAACTATTGAATAATACACAAGCTATTCTCTCCATGTCTTATCAATAACATAAATGACTAGGAAATCACAAGAGTTGCAGAGTTTTTCAGTACAATTGGTCAGTTTAAAGAAACACAAGGGTTCGATGGGCTATGGTGGCCGGGCAGTGATAACGGGGCCTTCAAGGTGGTTAAAGCATACAGGAAGATGAACAACTTCAACCAACAGAAAATCAATTCGCCATGGAAAAATATCTGAAAGACTAAAATAACCCTATAGGATTTCCTGTTTTGTCTAAGGAGGCAGTACTTACACAGGACAACTGATGAAGAGGAGGATAAACTTTAGCCCTAGATGTGTACTTTCTGGAGAGCAGCAGAAACAGTTCACCACTTATTTCTTCAGTGCAAGATCACAGGACAGCTATGGAGATTATTCTTAAATCTCAACAGTATCTGTTGGTCTGTGCCTGGAAAGGTTACAGAGACACTCCAAAGCTGGGAAGTTGGTGTGCAGGCTAAGGATCGAAGAAGGTGAGATATTATACCAGCGAGTATATGGTGGACTATCGGGAAGGGGAGAAACTCTAGGCATTTTGAGAATGCAGAGAATAGTATTGAGCAGGTCAAGTTGAACTGTATCTCAATTCTGTGATTTTGGTGTAACCAGATTGGGTTTAATAATCCTGTATCTATTATTGATGTGTTAGATTCATTACAGACATAGGATCATAGGACTTGGATTTCTCTTGTAAATATGACTGCAGTACAGCCTTTGTACTGATTTGTTACTTACAATATGTACAAAGTTACCAGTTTCAAAAAAAGAAAGAAAGAAAGAAGGAAATCCAAAAGGACCATCCATTTAGTAGAAGGGAACTTCAAAACTACTGTGTTAAACTGGTAAGCTGGAAGATTCCTCATTATATCCCAGACTAGGAAAGAAGTGCACGATCCATGCATCCACTATTGACTCATGTTGTTTGGCTGATCTGCAATACTGTTTTAGATGAACCCATTCAATGTCCAGTCATACTCTATCTTGCAGCCTTCCAAACAATGCAATTATATGTCTTATCCTTTGGAAAAAAAGAATATTCATGTAACATGCAGATGATGGGAAAACACTTTTTTTGAGGTGGTGCCGCTCTTAAAAAGAAAGAAGACAATGGGCTTCTGTGAGATATGTTTTTTATTTGAAATGGAACTCGATGATTAAGAATAGCTGGCAGGCACTCTTATTTCGTGAACTCAAAACTGAGGACACTATCAACTACACAGAATATTTAGTGCCAGAGATCAAGACTAGAGAACCTACTCGCTTTACAGCGACTCATTTTTCCATTAACTATCTACAACAATAAGGGAAAAGGATTAGGAGAAGAAGAAGACTGAGAATACACTAGAAGTGGTCTCTCTTGATCAGAGTCCTTTTTCGAACTTGTTAAGAATTGGGTGCCACTATTACCGCCAAGATCTACCCAGGTTCTACTAGTTCCTTGCCACCAGAGGGTCACACCCCAGGACATGAAGGATACATGAGTATAACCGAGAGTAGTCACTCTTAGGGAAAGGATGAATCCTAGAATCTGCAAGAGAGCATGTGGTGTGTTGCAAGCAGCATGCTGCCTGCATTGCTGAGACTGGAGAAACTAGCTCCTACTCAAAATCCATATTACAAGCTCCAACGCTATATAATGAAAGGGAAATTGGATTGTTATAGAAGCAACCACAACTTGCACTGAGCAATACGGACAGAGAGAGCACTTTTTGGACAAGTCATTTATTTGGGGATATTTTATGCTAGAAACAATAGTTAATCATACTAAAGTATTCAGTCATACAATAATATTTAGACTATGTTTCAAAGTAATAGTAATGACAAAATGCAACAAAAAAAACTTACAACAGTAAGCTTTTTTAGAACGCCAGATTCGACCTTCTTCCTGAGCTCATCATATCCTTCCTGAAAAACAGAGAAAAATGTCAGAATACATTGAATTGAAGGGTTAACCACGAAAGCTTTTTGGTAGAGCTTTAGCCACTGGTGGTTCTGTACTGTTAAGATGTTTCTCAAGTATGGATGAATACATGTAACAGTTTCAAATCAACCAAGGATGAGATGATATGTTGTATTCTGAAGAAATAAAAAACTTATTGATGGGATAAGTTATCCCATATACATAGTGGAATAACTTATTCTAAGATAATTTATCCCGAGATCAGTTATCTTGGAATAACTTGTTCCCAACCAAACAACCCTGAAGGAATGGAACTTGTGTGCGATTATGAATCTACACTTCACATTGCATTGAATACAGTGTTTCATGAGAGGACCCAACACATAGATTGATTGTCATTTTGTTAGTGAAAAGGTACTCTCATGAGACTTCTTGACTAGGTTCATGCAATCAAGTGAGCTTGAAGACATAGTCAACAAGTCCCTAGCTGGTCCCAGAATGAGTTTTATATGTAACAAGATTGGTATATATAATTTGAATATACCAGCTTGAGGAGGGGGAGTATGAGAATCTTAGGAATATTTTATAATATATATGTAAATACAGTAGATGGCTTGATTTACTTCTATTTTAATTAGGTATTGATTGTATTGATTTCCTTTCCTTTTTAGGACGTGCAAACTTAGTTGTTTAAACCCCAAAAGCTTGTGGGAGAAATCAAGCTGAGTTCTCTCTCAGACTATTGCTTTCTCACAATATACAATTGGATGTTGACATTTTTTATCCAAGAATCTAGGGTTCTGAGAAAGACAAAATGTTTCCACACAATTCGACAACCAAGAAGAGGGGCAATTTTGACCTAAAGATGGAAAATGTGTTCTTCTCAAGCTAGAAAAAAAGAATAAAGATTCCAAATGATGTCCATGTTTTCATCCAGAAAGTAAAGCCGAAAAGAAAAAGAAAAATGTAGTTTTTATATTCAGACAAGCTCAGGAGTATCTCTGTTTGTCCAAAATAAAATTGTTTTTTAACCAAAGGACTTGTTTATAATCAGACAGGAGAAGCTGCTCAGATGCTAAATTTACCCTCCAACTCCAAGTCAGGTTGTGAGTTTGAGTCACCACAGGGAGCAAAAAGGGCAGAAGGTGTAAAAACAAAACTTAACCATAATCACAAATCATGAGCTCTCCTCCATCTTTACATTCAAAGCACCAATCTTCAGTAATTTCTTCTTTGTTGAAAATCTTCCCCTCCCTCTTCTTCACCATTTATAGCAGAAAGGATTTCTTGAAATTGAATTACCAGATACCTGCTTCACTGTAATCAATATAAGCACCTTATTTAGTTCAGATAATTAAAATTAAAATGCAGATATGGCGATTCATAGTGTAAATCTTTTTCCCTTTTAGAAAAAAATTAGCAGAATAACTATATACATTAACACATAAAGAAAATCAAAGCTTGATGATTAGACCAGAAAATTAAATACCAATTAGCAAAACATAGAAGAAAAAAGCAGGTTTTCTTACACAAAATTCTTAAAAAATCCCAAAAATTACAGTTATCAAACAATTCTGGCACCCATTGACCTAAAATAGTAAATGTTGTTTTAATCAACTGAACGAAGTCTACAAAAATAGAAGAAGATTTGTTTGATCAACAAAAACAGATCCATGTGAGAAGTCTGTACCTTATTCAACAGAAAGCTGGAACTTTTGCTCAGCAATAACATCAACCATTGAAGAGAGAATTTGGGGTAAGAAATAAGAGAGATTTCTGAATAGGTTATTTTAATAGAAGAAAGTCCTATTTAAGAAAGTTTTACTTCTTGGATTGGAGGAATCTATTCTTGGATTACAACAACGAGTTATGGGGTAAGAAATAAGAGAGATTTTCTAAAGAGTCCTATTCAAGAAAGTTTTACTTCTTCGATTGGAGGAATCTATTCTTGGATTACAACAATGAGTTACTTGTGAATTGCTGACACATACTCAACAACTAGACAGAAGAATACAAACATTTGTCAGTTTGGAACAACGATCAAAACAATGTTTAGTAAAAATAGTTTTGAGTTAATACCTCAAAATCTCTTTAAATTATTCTTTAATATTTAAATTATAAAATGTGGTTAGTATTCCTAAACTATAATATTTTCTATCTAAATCTCCTGCAACGCCAAATAGCATAATTTTTTTTCTTTGACCTTTAATTTGTCCATGAGACATATTCTTGGACTTCTTATACTTTCTCATTGCACATTGCCAAGTCTGTAATGATTGTAGAACTTTAGCTACTTATGTGACCCTGCACAAAAGAAAGCTCCTATGTTAGCTTTGTCGATATGGGCAAGAGTTTAATTGAGTGTAGACAAATCCAGATAAATACGAGGCAAACCTTAGTGCTGAGTTACTCTAGGCAAATCCAATGCGGTGGACAAACCTCGATGAGAACGCTGAGTCCATAAGAGCAGGTGTATGTGAGCCTTAACTTAAGAAGTTCCACATTGGCAAAATAATTGAGAGATGTTGGGTATATTAGTAAGCAAACCTTACATACTAGTGATGTATTTTATATCGTGTGGGTCTAGGCCTACACCAGACAATATCACTAGTGCCATAACTATATACACACATATATATACATATAATACATATATATACACTAAGTGCCATAACTAATCAGTTCCATCATTGACGATCAGAAAATTGAATTACAAAGAGAGTACTTAGTGCTGGCAAATAACATCTCAAATCAATTATACAAAGGACAGATAAAGGTGACAAATGATACACCCTTGTTAAGGAAAACACAAGATTAGATAACATGACAAGTACCATTCAGGATGGCCCAGTGGTTTTAGCTTGGGAATTCTATGTTGGAGATCTCAAGTTCGAAACTCCTTGCCAATGAAAGCAAGGGGTTCGCTTTCTAGGTCAAGTTCGTCACACCGAACTTGCCTAGTAGGGTTATCTCTCCCGTGTGATTTGCGAGTTACTGCATAGGAACGGGAGTTTTACCTGTACCGAAAGAATAGCGGCTGGGGGTTTTCCTTGTCATCAGTAAAAAAGATAGCATGACAAGCAATTTTCTTGCTGAGAAGAATAACCCCAAGGGCAATTCTTCAGATTTTACTACACCGCCACTATGTAATAGTAATAAACAATTCAGAGCAGAACTTTTTCTCCTGTCAAATCATATCATGATTTGATTTTACATTTATATAATAAACTTGGAGATCATATTGGTAGTTTGCATTAGTTTAAAACAAGAAAGTTTTACACCAAAATACATGAAAATTTTGAATTACTACATAAATGGCAAACTAAAGAAAATAAATTGAAAGATTGCACTTACTGGGTTTCTCCTTCATATTTTCGCACAGAAAGATGAATACAACTAACAGTGTTTCAGAAATAACCTTCTCTCTCCTCATAAATAAAACTCGACATTGCAAGTTGAAGAACACACCATAAATACGCAACCCCAAAACCCTAAGGACCATATTTTTCTTTGATCTCAAAACCCTTCATAATTCTTCTACTCTGAAAACCAACACCTTTTTGCTGGGCAATCATACTCGTTGGAGAAGGAAAACAAATAGACAAATTTAAAAATTAAAAAAAAAATGAAAAAGGCTAAACGTATCCCTGAGTATTCAAGAAAATGGTAAATTTTACCCATTCTTATGTTTTTAGTTTAATAAAAGTCAAAATATCCTTGCTTTAATACTTTAGTTTAAAAATATACTTTAATTATTAAAATAATAATTTAAAAATATTCTTCTTACTGCTGACTGTTCGGAATTATAGTAACAGGCTGTCATTTTTAAAAAAAAAACTTTATTGCATCATTTTGTAATAATAATATCATATATGAACGAGATCAGAATTAGAAATATTAGCCTTTTTGTTTAATAACTAAACATGATTTTATCATTTAAAAGTACAAGTAGAAGAAATTAATTTAATTACTAAATTTTATATTTTGTTGTAATTTCAACATTTTTTCTATGTAATTTAGGGAAAGAAAGATTGATGAGCTAACGCGATCTTTTCAGGAGCAGGTTCCATGGTGCATGTTATTTGCAGATAACATAGTACTGATTGTTAAGACTCAGACTAAAGTTAATGATAAATTGAAAGTGTGGAGATATGTTTTGGAATCTAAAAGGTTCAAACTGAGTAGGACCAAAACAGAATACTTGGAGTGCAAATTCAGTGTTGTGAGGGATGAAACAGACATTGATGTAAGGCTGGCCTCTCAACTTGTTCCCAAGAGAGAGAACTTTAAATATCTTGGGTCCATCATTTAGAGTAGTGGCGATATCGACATATATATGTTGATTTTTATCGTATTTACACACTATCATGTTTTTCATTATTAGTTGTTTTTTCGATTTCCTTTTCTGTTTTTCATATCTAGTTTATTGTGCCTATGAATTTTTGAGACGAAGATTTCCAGGAAATAGGATTTTTGAGATGAGGGTTTTCAGGAAACAACCTCTCTACCTTTGAGATAGTGATAAGGTCTGTGTATATTCTACCCTCCTCAGATCCCACTTGTAGAATTTCACTGATATGTTATTGTTGTTTGTGTATAAATTTTGGCTCAAGTAAAAGCTTTTAAAATATATTTGTGATAAAAATATTTAAATATGCATTTTGAGACAATTATGTAGAATATGTATGCATGTGTTCAAGGATCAATATCTTAAAGCTCCTTTAAATTATTTATATTTTTATCAATTTAATCATATTGAAGGGTTAACTCTTTTGCCTTCTTCTGTAATTTATTTAGTTATACATTTTGGAGTGAAATGATATTTATTTGAATTACAATAGTAAGTTATTTTTGAATTGTAGTCTATTATTTAATAGAAGAATGAAAATAATTATCAGCTTAGAACGACAATAATGAAGACAATATTTTGGGGCAATTGCTTTAAGAAAATTTTTGAGTTAATTTATCAAATTATACATTTGGATTGGAACAACCTATTCTTGAATTATATCAATCAGTTACTTTTGAATTGCACTTTATTAGTGCATAAAAATATGAAAATATTTATCAGTTTTGAAAGGCAATAAAAATTTATTGCTTTAAGAAAATGTTTGAATTAATACCTCAAATTTCTTTAAATTATTCAGATTCACTAGTGTTATTAATTTTGAACTATTGACATTGCTTAATAATTAAACTTGGATATGGGTCATGTTAAAATAATAGTTTAACTGTAATATAAAATAATTGAACTATAATAACTTATTTATATAATCATATATTGGATACAATCATCTTATAATTGACACACAATTGAGTAATATATTGATTTTGGGAAAATGGGTAAATTTTTTCAATTATTGGAGCTGTAACAATGTGTGCTAACATAATTCTTTTATATAGCAATTTTATCTTTTTTTTCCCTATTACACCTTATATATTAATGTCATTACCTGTGATGATTCATATTCATTTTATACTATATATTTTACGTGAAAAAACTTATTAATAGTTAAAATTCTGAATCAATCAATGTGTATTGGTCTCATATCTTTTTTATATATTATTATATCATTTCATATTATATAATATTATGGACTTGACTAGAATTAGAAAGACTATCTTCATTCATTTTTTGTCTTTTTTATTACCAATTTTGGTTTTATCATCAAAAGTTCTCATAAAATGAAGCCTTATTTATAATTGGGAAAAGGGCTAAAAATATCCTTGGACTATTTGAAAAGGTTTAAATATACCCCTCATCCATCTATTGGGTTAAAAATACCCCTCAGTCTACCTTTTTGGTCCATTTCTACCCTTAAATTAACAACTTTTTATTTTTTAATTATTATTTATTATGTGGCATTTTTTGATCGGATAAAATAAAATTTCAGCCCATTAAAATTTTTCCTACCCGCTCCGACCCATATTCATAGCCCATGACCCAAATCC
>JBCEWC010012572.1:0-15742 GCA_038996855.1 Solanum aculeatissimum | reverse complement strand
CATCTTATTCTTAGAAATTGTACTATGAATAGTATTTTGAATATGCCAAACCAAACAAACAATAAAAATTACTCTCAACATAACTAATCCCTACATAACTTATCCCACCATAATTTATCCCATCATAACTTTAATCCAAACCAAACGACCCCTAAATGTTATATCAGATTTCACAAATTTATCTTTAAATATTTATTTGATCTTCAAATTTTCTTTTAAGTTTTTTGATTCAGTTTCCGAAAGAAATTTCACTCATAAAATTTTAATTCTTTTTTCAAGTAAAATACCTATCGAACACAACTTCAAATTTTAAAAAGTCACAAATTAAAAAATTTGAACTTTGACTAACATTTAAGATGTATTTTTTCATCATATATGATACGAAAAGAGTTACAATTTATAGTACTTTCCTTATAGTTTTTGAATATTTAGATTTTGTTTTAAAATATCGAATTAATGTAATCTGATTTAATTTTAAAATTAATTAGTCAAATTAACTTTTGAAAAGAAAAACACGACAACTAAATCAAATTTCAAAGATGAAATAGTGAAAATTGCATCCCTTTATTGTTATATACTCCCGTCCCATTTTCACAGTATTATTTTTTAGAGTCAAACTATATAAATTTTAACTAATATTTTAAGATATATTTTTCACCAAGAATATGATGATTAGTATTTATAGTCCACTTATAGTTGCTCCTTTTTGGAAAATAATTAGTACTATATACTTGCAACTTTTTTTTTTTGAATAATCAATTTACTAGAGAGGAGAAATTACACAATGGCAAATAAGGTTGCAGGATCCAGATGGTCACTTAATGGTTTGGTGGCTCTTGTAACTGGTGGCACTTATGGAATTGGGTGAACCTTTCTATAACTTGTTTTTTTTCGAGTTTAACTTCTATATACGACGTACAAACTATTTTATATTATCTTTAATTTTAGTGTAATTAAGTGTATGATTTATTTATTTTTAGTCATGCAATTGTGGAGGAGCTTTGTGAACTCGGTGCTAAAGTGTACACGTGTTCAAGGAATGAATCAGTTCTCTATGATCGTTTGAAAGAATGGAATGGCAAAGGCCTTGAAGTAAAAGGTTGTGTATGTGATGTATCATGTAGAGAGCAAAGAGTACAACTCATGGAAAAGGTTTCCTTGGAATTTGATGGAAAACTCAACATTCTTGTAAGAATTTATATATCCCTTAAACCTCATGATTCTGAACATATCATGTGGAATATCAGAATTATCGCTTATACTGATATATAAGGATGTTGTTGTTGTAGATAAATAATGTTGGGACAAACATTTGGAAGCCCACTAGTGAATATACTAGTGAAGATTATGGCCATATGATGGCTACCAATTTAGAATCTTCATTCCATTTGTGTCAACTTGCTCATCCTCTGCTTAAATCATCTGGATCTGGGACTATTGTTTTCATGTCTTCTGTTGCTGGTCTTGTCCACCTTTCTGGTAATTCTATTTATGGAGCTACAAAAGGTACTCATACTATAATACTCATATATCTTTGTTTTGAAACATTGAACAAATTAAGGAAAATAGTGAGTAATATATATATATATATATATATATATATATTTTGGTAACCGAAGAAGTTTTATTACCAAGTGAGAAATCAGGCTCAAAGAAACAAGAAGAACAGACATTGGACATACTCATAGTTGAGTGACTTTTGAGTTAAAATTCAAAATTGAGTGATTTTTGAGGAAAAAAAGGCATAGTTGGGTCAAAAGAATGCCCTTTTTTTCAAACAGTCTCAACACGTCCTCTTTGAGAGTCGCTTTGCTAGACATCTAGTACTCTCTGACTTGGTCTTCGAATCCTAAATCTCAACCCTTCCTGGCTTGCTTCACTCTCAAGTTGGCCTTTCTACTTGACTAAGTAGTATTCCACTCGTGCATTGGGTGTATGGGCTAGCCCATGGTGCAGTTGGCTATGATATACTCAACTTCTTCTTTAGTAAGTTTATCTATAACATCTGGTGGTGCCCTCGTTTGCACGTTCCTCTTTAGGACGATCTGGTCTAATCGAAGTAAACTAACTCACATGGAATACGAGATTCATTTTCACTGAGCTGATAGTTTGAGTCTATAGACTACCTTTCCTATGCTAGATCGACTTTATATTATTTGTTTATTCTTGTTAATTAACTTACGATGATGACAGGGGCAATGAATCAGCTTACACGAAATTTGGCTTGTGAATGGGCAAAAGATGGAATTCGTGTTAATGGGGTTGCACCATGGTACATTAACACTCCACTCGTCCAACATGTAACTTTTCTAAACTTATATTTTACAAATTTTTTAGTACTTATAAAACAAATAATTATTTTAGAATCCAATAAATTAAAATGACCAAAGGGGAATTGGGAGAGTAAGATCGTTGATATGTCACGTGTTGTTCATCTCATCAAAATATCAGTATAACATAGGAAAAAAGACAATTTTTTTAGTACTTATAAAGCAAATAATTATTTTCGAATCCGATAAATTAAAATGATCAAAGGGGAATTGGGAAAGTAAGATCTTTGATATGTCATGTGTTGTTCATCTCATCAAAATATCAGTTTAACGTAGTGAAAAAGACAAATTTGACCTTCAGGTGCTAGAAGATGAAGCATTTATGGAAGAGGTAGTAAAAAGAACTCCTCTTAAGCGCCCTGGAGAAGTTGAAGAAGTTTCATCAATGGTGGCTTATCTTTGTCTTCCTGCCGCTTCTTATGTTACTGGACAAGTTATTGCAGTTGATGGAGGATTCACTGTCTATGGCTTCCAACAGCCTGGCTATTGATAATAATGATCGAGTAATATTACTTCTTTGATTCAAACTGGGTTGTTTGAAAATGGTAGTAGAATTTCTAGCTACCTAGTACTGTTGTAATAATGTCGTATTTAATTTGCCCACGTTTCGTGTGTTTCCTAAACCAGCGGACTTATCGTAAACATTATCTCTGCTTTATGGAGAGGTAACGTTGCGTACTTACTACCTTCTCTAGACTTGTTTTGTATAATAAGATTATACTAAATATGTTACTATATTATTATTTTTATTGTTGTTAAGGTCGTTGTTATGTTGTAAGAGTGTACGTGTATCGGTCGGGTTGGTTTGGTTTTATGCTATTCTATATCTTTTTTTTGGTCTTCTTCTTCTTTTATTTGGAGTTGATACATTTGAGCTTAGAGTCTTTCGAAACAATCTCTCTATCTTCATAAATAGTGGTAAAATCTGT
Source organism: Solanum aculeatissimum (assembly GCA_038996855.1). Classification (NCBI taxonomy): domain Eukaryota; kingdom Viridiplantae; phylum Streptophyta; class Magnoliopsida; order Solanales; family Solanaceae; genus Solanum; species Solanum aculeatissimum. Next base: position 12,483 of record JBCEWC010012572.1, on the reverse strand, counting down.
GTATATTCTATCCTCCTCCGACCCCAGTACGTATGGGATATCATTGGATATATTGTTGTTGTAACTTTGCCATTTAAACATTTTTCAACACTTACCAGGCAGCTTGAATTGTAAGCCACTCATTTCTTTCCCCACCATGAATTATTTATTTTGTATTGATATGGTTGAAGACGACATCAACCAACTTTATGAAAATGGAAAATGGCAAATCATTGCACCAACAAAGATATTAGTGGTTTTGACTATATATTTTTTCGTTCACTACATTTTATGTAACACAAATTCAAATTAATTGGAGTCTCAGATCGGTCTCCACAAAAGATCCGTCATCAATCATTATATTCATAAGAAAATGAAAAATACTTCATCGCTCTAACAATAATTGTCTATTATTTATTGAGATATATATTATATATTAACCATGAAATATATATTATTAAACATGAGTTTAGATATAACATTTGCTTATTTAATTTTAATAAAAAGTTTAATAGCTTATATATTTGTTTATTTGTATAATAGGTGATTTAGTGTATAGAAGGATTAAATAATATGTTCTTATAAGTATAAAGTTTTTGATTCACAATCTAAGGTGAAAATTGAACAAGTCATCGATGTGATTATAACACAAAATTATATATAATTTATCTTGATTATGGGGATGGTGTAGTTCCAACTTTTCGTATTAGTGCATAATGTATGTATTGAACGAGACTGAATAAAGATAATTATTTTAGATTGACTGATAAAAAATATATTCTCTAAATGTTAAATATACTTATATTCTCAATGTTGAAAATTTGAATCCCTCCTAATTCCATACGAGCCACATAAATTAGGACAAATAAAGTAATATATATCTTCGAAGCGATCACACACAGCAAGAAAGTAGAACTCAAATGGCTAAAGTTGCAGCCATGGCCAAAAGTTCCAGATGGTCACTTAATGGTTTGGCTGCTCTTGTAACTGGTGGCACTTCTGGAATTGGGTGATAATTTTTTTCTTTTAAATTTAACTATCTAATTTCACGATGACGATATATTTTCAGTCATCGTATATTGTTCGTGCATATAACTTAAATCATTAATATTTCTGTTTTAGGCATGCAGTTGTAGAGGAGCTAGCTGGACTTGGTGCAAAAGTGTACACATGTTCCAAGACAGAATCTGAGCTTGATGAGCCAATGCAAGACTGGGCAGACAGAGGCATTCAAGTTAAAGGCTCAGCATGTGATGTAACTTGTAGAGATCAAAGAGTGAAGCTCATGGAAAAAGTTTCCTCTGCATTTGATGGAAATCTCAACATTCTTGTGAGTAACAGATATAATTCCATCTTTTAATTTTACACCAATTGAGTCGAAGCACTAGATCCGCCCCTATGGCCTAGTCATTGTCAGGGAGGATTTTGTATAGTTGATCAACCTAACTTGTTTGGATCGAGACATAGAACTCGTAGAGAAATCTAATGGCATAGATCTAATTTTAGCGGGTATTTTGGAGTACTATGAGGATTCATATAGTTGACTGGCCTAACTTGCTTAGATTGTGACATAGTAAATAGATGATGTACTAAACCAATTTGCGTTGTTCGTCTGGGCATAGGGTGGATCTAAGTTTTCAAATATAGCACTATAAGTCGAGCTGAAGCACTGGATCTGCCCCTGTCAACATGGATTTTTACAGTCTATCGGCCTAACTTGCTTTGATATAGACGTTTTTAACAGATGTTGTATTCGTAGAGAGATTCAATGGTCAAAATGAATAATTAGATAAATTCGATTTGCTCTTCTAGTGGGACAAAATCAAGATTTAATTTCAGACAGTGTAATTTACTGTTGCCTTATCTTGTTGATGTAGATAAACAATGTTGGAACAAACATTTGGAAGCATTCTATCGATTATAATGCCGAAGATTATGCCCATATGATGGCTACCAATTTAGAATCTTCATTTCATTTCAGTCAACTTGCTCATCCTCTGCTTAAATCATCTGGATCAGGAAGTATTGTTTTCACCGCCTCTGTTGCTGGTCTTGTCCACATCTCCGGTACTTCTATTTACGGAGCAACAAAAGGTACTCTACCCATGCTTTTCGTTTAAAACATATGGTGCGAGTAAGTTTTTACCCTGTACTCATACCTTCTTCCTTTGAATCATAAAACTTGGGGGAATAAAAATAACTGATGGCAGCGGGACTGATTCAGCTTACACGAAATCTGGCTTGTGAATGGGGAAAAGATGGCATTCGGGTTAATGCTGTTGCACCATCTTACATAAACACGCCCCTTGTGAAGCATGTAATGTTCTCCTCCTGTTATTCTGCATCAGATTATATATGAGTCTTTTTGCATCAGTACGGAGACGGATCTATCTGAACTATCAGGTGTTTGCTTTTTCTATCTGGACTAGCACCAACTATCAAGTAGGGAAAGGGAACAAGTGATAGTTGATGTGTGTTTTGATAAATAGTTGGTGATCGTTCAAGTAGGAAAACTGATAGTTCAGGTAGAAAGCTCGCAAAATCATGATACTTAAAATGTGTTTCTGACCATTATCTCCTGCATATTGCATATATGATCAGATTTGTTTTGAACTCACTGACATCAAATCTTGTATAAACATCTACTTGAGTAAAATATACCTGACAGAGTGATACTGCATAGGCCACATCCAAGCAGTGAAACAGGGGGAGTTGTCATTTAACAATTCTTCTAAAGATGATTATGGTGCAAACATGTCATAATTCTAACTAGAACTAGAATACAAAATCAGAAATTTGTCTTTAAAAAATATTACCATCGAACTTATAGCTATAGTACTACTGAATCTTAATGAATTTGGTGGCTCTATATTTCACAGTTGCTCAAGGATAAAGAATTTTCGGATGCCTTAATATCAAGAATTCCTCTTGGGCGTTCAGGAGAAAAGGAAGAAGTTTCATCCCTCATCGCTTATCTCTGTCTTCCTGGTGCTTCCTATGTCACTGGCCAGGTTATACCAGTTGACGGAGGACTCACTGTCTATGGCTTCCAACAGCCTGGCTATTAAATTGTAATTCTTGTTTGAATAAAAGTCTTGATCATATCAACATGTAAGCATTTGCTCATCTTGAGTGTAGCTAAATGTGTTAGACAAGCGATGTTGTTCTGAAAATTAAACTTCAGAACGCACATTCTATCTTTAAGTGTCAATTTTGATCACTTATCTATTCAGAATCACTATTTTACGAGAATGATAGACTAGTAACACTTGTGTTTTCCCAAAAGAACTGATAAATCTCCGATTGTATAGCTGATTCAAGCGTCAGCAACAGGAATGTAATGAGCTTATGGATCTACAATCCGTTACCTCAATCTCAGTGGAAAGTAATTCTCATCGCAAGAAATGAAACTATAAAAGACCTCTACAGGAACAAACTTCTTGATCTCAGCTCTGAGCTGCACTAATTATGTGTCCAGCATATCTTTGCACAATTCTTTTAGTTGTCTAAAGCATCAGCCTTACCCACATTTAGTGTTCCTATTGCCATAGTTGCAGCAAATTCACGGATGATAATTGACCGATTTCCCCTTGCATCTTGTTCCGAGCAGTATCAGTAGATGGCCTATCATTCTTCATATTCTGCTCTCCATGATTGGCAGGTTCAACTTCTGAGGTCAATACACTCTCAGCATCCTCAATCTGTCTAGCTAGATTGGTCATGATTCTCGCGTACTAGATCACTTTCATTTTAAGAATTAATCCTCTTACTTTCATAGATATCCTTCCCATAAATTTTAAATGGGTATTTTGGAATATTCAATAACTACAACTATTTAATTTTCAGGTAAGTTTAAATAATTAACATAAATATGGAACTAAATATTAATTTATTTAAGAACTTATATCACTTGACCTATGTATTAAATTAGGTTAGTGGGACTTAACAGTTTTAGAAGAAAAACAAAAGAAAAGAGAAGAGGAGAGAACGCACGACTTCAGGTAAATCCTTCCTTGCAATTGCTGCTAAGTTGGAATGAAAATTATTATATACAATTAGTGCTATGTTTTTTCTTAAGTGTGAGACTTGAAACAATTATGTTTGCTAGTTCCAATTGACACGTCAGGGGTCAAAGCAAATGGAAATTTAGAGATGCTTAAGAGCTTGTGACGTGTGGTTTATTAGTTTATTAGTTATTTCTTATAAATATTTTTTTTTCTTAATTTGTCTAATTTACTTTCAATTTGAATCAATCATATTTAAATATTGACTTTATTAGATTGTCTTCAATTTTTTGAGATATTTATAAAATATATCAAGGTCAAACTAACAAGATTATCAAATAATTAAATTTTAAAACTTATTATCTTAACTTTAAATATCTTCTAAAGTAACAATCACTATAATATTAATTTTTGTAATTAAACTTTTAAATACTTTTAGAGAAGTTTTGATAGTTTTATAATAATTGACCTTATTGAAAATGTTTTCGAAATAATAATCAATAAAAGAGATTTAAACATTTATCTTGTTATATAACGTACAATAATTTATATATATTTATTCTTGTCTTACAAAATATTACAAGAAATGTTATACTGTTAATAAAAAAATATTAATAAATAAAATATATGAAAAAATTAAATAAATTATAATATTCTTTTTTAAATTTTAACTTTAGACCACACATTTTATTGAGCCGTCCCTATATACCACCTTCAAACTAATATTCGTAACCATAAACCACTACAGGAATTCATCAACAAAATCTCCAATACACAGTAAAAATAACAAATAACAAAGCAGTTCAATAGCTTAGACATTGGCTTAACTGGTGAGACATTAAAAAAAAACTGGTTAACCTGCTGTCACAATCAATCAAAATATATAATATCAAACAAGTATCTATCATCTCTGTAAGCAGGCAGAGTAAAAAGTAAGCTGAAACTACAAAAGATTGCATAGAATGGACTCATGAAACAAGATTAACTGTACCTCAACCATTTCTAATAGTCCTGATTTTGGTGTAAAGATGACGTTAGAACGAATACACTAGAAACTAGAGCATCATGCTAAGCATTATAACGCGTAATTCTCTATTTTATAACGTGACTTGAAACACAAAATTCAATCTTGCCAAGTTGCATCAACAAAAACACAACTTTTTCCAAAACGACATTGAAGGTAAGTATCAACAGCTAGTTAGATGACATTTTTGCGAGTATCACCAGTGACAAAATTAGAACTTTTACTAAATGTGTCGAAATTTGAAAACTTAAACATGGGAAGAAATTGAGGAAATCCAATACATAATATTATATATATAAAAAATAGGTACCTACACTTTATATTTTCTACCAAAGGATCGTCAATCGATTCACATATGGCTCCAAAGATCACAATGAATATTATGTTTCATTATTCAGAAATAATTTAACTTTAAATTTTTCATTAATGAGATATCTCAGACGATTTATAGATTTTGGACTAAAGAGATAAGATTGGAAGAAAATTCTATTAATGTACCATCCTCATATCAAGATACTTAATGATTAAGGTAAATATATTAATGGTCCCTCTTTATCGAAACTAACAATTATATCTATTGAATATTTGAGATCGAAGTCAAATTATATATATTCAACACCATCATCAAATCTCAACGAGTCATAATATACTTTCTTTTTAAAAAAATCTCATACCTTATAAAAAACATATCAGCTATCACATAAATATCAATTTTTCCCCTTAAAATAACACATATATATTTATAATATAAAATAAAATGTTTTTATCAAATATATATATTTAAAAATTTCACCATCTTTGACTAAAATAAATTTGATCTTGTGATCATGAAACATAAAAAATTTTATAATCTAATCCATGCATGCAATGTGTTGTGAAAGTGACAATAATTGTACAAACAATTTTATGTTACAAATGTCATGCCAATGCTCTTTTCCCCCTTTTATTTACTAAAAAATTACGTGTTATCAACAAACATGACAATCTAAACTTTGTCCTATATGATTACACTAGTGGCCAAGACCGTACGTTGCACGGATTCAATATATATTTTTAAATTTTTTTTTGTGATCTAGATAAAATTTGGAAAGTCAATAATTTTAATATATTTTAAATTTTTTTTAGTTATTTGAATTTGTAATATTAAGTAGACACTTTAATAGCTACCGTAAAATTAAGCAGATACATTATTGTAATTTCATAGTTGAAGTAGATGAAGAAATAATTAATAGAAATAACATAAAAAAATTAAGTAGACACTTTAATAACCATAATAAAATTAAGCAGACACATTGTAGTCACCTGCCTGCTTCAAACAACTAAAGCAAGCACGATACTTTAATAGTCACCATAAAATTAAGCAGTCACGTTATTGTAATTTCATAGTTGAAGTAGATGAAGAAATAATTAAATAATAATTAATAGAAATGACACGATAAAATTAATTAGACACTTTAATAATCACCGTAAAATTAAACAGACACGTTATTACCTGCCTGCTTCAAGCAGTTGAAACAAGCATGACAACCCTAAGCCGCTCAACTTAATCGCTTATTTAACAAGAGAATGTGTTTTTTAATTGTTCACTCACTATAGTTTATTAAAGTTAATATATTTTTTAATCTTCATTAAATATTTAATAATTTATACTCAATAAATTTGATTGAAATTGTGGTGGTGGTGGTGGGGTGGGGGGTAGAAATTCAAATATAGAGGTACAATTATTTTAGTCTTTGGTTACTTTTGTAATTTCTGCTGCCTTTTACTCTTTCATTTTAATTTATTTGGTATTTTTTGAATTTCAAAAGTTTAATAATAGAAATTCTGAAAATATAGAGGTAGAAGATGATATATCAATTGTTGATCCTAAAAGTTGAGTTCTCTCTAATTTTTTATTAACGGGATTCTGCCCTACAATGCAAAAAGATTTTAATTAATACATTGACAGTTAAAGATCCAATTATCTCTTAATTTTTTTTCATAGCCTTTTTACCATATTTGCGAACGATTTTATAATTTTAAAAAAAAAAATTAATATCAATATTACTTATATCAATATTATTAATGCACTTATTGAACGTAATTTTTTAGGAAAAATTAAGTTTATACCTCTTTGAAACAAACTATTTATATCCATATCCCTCCCCCCTCCACATTCATACCCCTCTACTATTAAAATTTGAATGTTGACGTCATCGCCCACCTTGTATGATATACTAATAGAATACATATACCAATAGTGTGTCACAAAAGATTAAACTTAGTTCTATATGATACCAATATGGTATCAATATACTGACAGAGTATCATAAAAATATATTTTCTATTAATTTAGAATTTAATAAATAAGTTTGTGACTTTAATAATTTTTTCTTAATTATTTTATTTATTAAAAAAGAGTTTAAAATTATATAATACCGAAAGGATGTCAATATATCGATGGAGTATCACAAGAATATATTTTTTATTGATATTGCAAAAGCCACACAAATTAGTAAATTTATTTGGGCGAGGCTAAAAAGTCCTTATTTTAAATGGACTTCAAAAATTTTAATCCAACTCTGCTAAATCAAGAATTAAGCCACACCGATAAAATGACCTAACCCATATTGACGGCTCTCTAAGCAACTATTTTTGTTTGTATTATTTCCTTCTAAAATTAGCAAAACAAGCCATCTAGGGATCTCACACAGTATATACAGCACACAGTTCAGAATTACTTATAACTACTTCCCGATAATGACCTTACCTCTTTAATTATACCCTCACTCGCGCTTTCTCCGCGCGTTACATCCTAAGCACCGCTTTTTTGCTGACGTAAAATTTGTCCCCACTTTACCCCTTTAACTCGAACCGAATCACCGAACCAAGCCTCCCGAACCTAATACCCGTTCCAATCAATGACGAATAAAAAGCTAATCCGAACCTCAGGTTCGGTACCTTACTTGACAGCCTGTTTTGCTATTTTCGGCTCTCCCCTTCGCTTCTTTGATATGCTCCCTCTTTGTTTCCATATTTTTTCCTTGAAGCTCTTTGTTCTTGAGAATTTCTTCTACGAGCTTATGAATGGTGATTTTTAGAGAAGAAAGTTATGATAAGTGTCTAAGTTTATGTTTTAATTGTTGATTTTTATTTGAATTAATGTTCGATTGAAGTGTAATTGATCGGAGGTTTGCGAAAACCTGATACCTGACGTGAATTGGAGCTGTTCTGAATGAATTAATGTTGTTTTGCGGTAATTTTTAGCTGGAGATTTTTTTTAATTTATTTTTTTTAATTTTTACTCGTGTTTCAGCTTCCTGAGTTTGTGAATTTTTGAATTCGAATCTGTGTTGGTGTTACTGTGTGATTTTGAAGTTGAGAATTACTTATTGATGAAGATCTTACCTTTTATTTCATCAATTTTGTTTAATTCTCTTGTTTTTACGGTTGATTTTGTTGAATTAGGGTTCCTTTTAGACAGAGATCTTTGTTGAATCAGCAATGCTGGATTTTCTCTTCGTATTTGGTAAAATGTTTAATTGATGAGAATCAGTTCCACTTTTTTTTACTTGTATTTTAGTTTTTCATTTTAATTGATAAAATTTGTTTGGCTGTGTTTATGTGTAGCTCTGTGATTGCTGTGGATACTGGTAGTTGGCTGCGTGGAATTTCCTGCAGGAAGTGATCGAGTGAAAGTCATGGCGCAGAGTAATTGGGAAGCAGATAAGATGTACGCAGCTTCCTCCTGCTAGTCAGCTCATTGTAAATTTTCAGTCTGTTTGTAAGGAATGGAAGAGGAACTAGTTAAAAATGTTCGGCATCCATGTTGCACTACGAAAGAGTAAAAGACAATGTGATTAAGTACCAAATTCTCTGAAATAGTCAAAAGAACAAATAGAAATTTGCAATCTTTTAAGTTCATAGTCGGGGGGAGTAAAATTCCTTCTTGATAAAGAGTACTTGTTGTTTACAGTTTTTACGATGTTATTGAATTTTATCCTCTCTTGATTTTTGTTGTCTTGCTAGGCTTGATGTTTATATTCATGACTATTTGTTGAAAAGGAAGCTGCATAATTCTGCAAAAGCTTTCATGACGGAAGGGAAGGTTGCTACGGATCCTGTAGGTAATGATGTTAAGACCTTCTCTATGTGTTGAGTTCTTTCAATTCTAATTGTTGCTATGTATATCATCTTATCTCTAGCTGTTTTGCTAATCTATCTGCAAAGTAGTTCATGCTTATTCTCCTTTTTCATAATTTATACACACAACTTGCTCCATTCGAGGTGTTCATGATTTGACTTGTCCTTTTGTAGCCATTGATGCACCTGGAGGGTTTCTTTTTGAATGGTGGTCTGTGTTTTGGGACATTTTCATTGCACGAACAAATGAAAAACATTCTGAAGCAGCCGCAGCATACATAGAGGTTTGTTGAACTTATGCGATGTGCCATTCCTCACCCTAAATAACATTAGAAGCTCTGTTGCATTTTACTTATAACCAGGCTGAAGCACCTTGTTTTGTTTGGTTTGAACTCTAGACACAGCAGATGAAAGCAAGGGAGCATCAACAAAATCTACAGATGCAGCAGTTGCAACTCATGCAACAACGAAATGCCCAGTTACAGCGAAGGGATCAAAATCCCTCCCTTGGTGGCCCTATAAGTGCTATAAATTCTGAAGGCATGATGGGGCAACCATCTGCTAGTGTTTTGGCCATGAAAATGTACGAAGAACAAATGAAGCACCCTCATTCCTTGGACTCAGAGACATCTTCACCTCTTATCGATCCCAATAGGATGGCGCTTCTCAAGTCTGCATCTAATCATCAACGGTATGAGTGGTTCAGGATTGTCTTGCCACGTCTCCTGCTTTTGTTGCATTACTTTAGGTAGCCTCTATTAATTTGTCGCATGCTTTGTCTGAACTTCTATACCTGCATTTGTTCTCTGTTGATTCAGCCAGTTGGTACAAGGTAATTCGGGGAGCATGTCTGCAGCATTGCAGCAAATGCAAGGGCGTCCTCAGATGGCAGCGGTAACTAGTTGAACTCTTATCTCAGCAGACAATATCTACTTATTATTGAGTTTATGTTTCGTCTTGGACCAAGCTCAGCCCAATATCCTTGGAAAACATGTAGGATATTAAATCGGAAGTGAACTTGAGTGGTACTCAGAAATCTTTGCCCATGGATCCTTCATCAATTTATGGGCAAGCTATTCTACAGTCGAAGTCAGGACTTGGTGGTGCAGGTACTGTCGCCTTGGTTGCTTCGCACCCTTTGTGCACCTACTCAACTAATGATCTCTAGTCGAGAACATTTATTTTTACATGTAATCACATGGAATGAGTTTGGCATATTATCTTATTTTATCCTTGAAAAGGAAGCATGGAGTTCTCTTAACTCGAATATCCTTATGAGTCTGTATTTTTCCATGGAGTTCCCCATATCCATGTATGGCAATTATTCACCGTAATCTAAACTCTTTCAATTCTTCCCTTTATTGGCTGCTAGACAAGTGGATATTCCTCTCCTCCATGGTAACTTTCATGAATGCAATTGCTCTCTCTTTCATGTACTGCAAGTTCTAGAAGATTAAAACTTCCACATTCGGAGGATTGCTCAGGATTTCAAAAATGATTATTTCCATCTTCAATCTGTTTCTAAGTTCAATCATATATAAATAATATAACTAATGCAATACCTGGCACCTACATTTTTGCCTCATTGCTTCCCATTTTGGCATTACTGATTGTCAGTGACATATTTTCATACTAATATTTCTTGTTTATTCTCATTTGTTACTTCTGATTCTTTAGCATTCATAGTGTACGTAAATCTAGTAATCACTGTTGGAATGTTTTTGAGCGCTGCTGTTATGTCTTGTTGATCTTTTGGCTTCCTCGGATGGCATTCTCAAATGCATTTGGACAAGGATATGTGATTTATTTATTACCCTTTTAATGTGACCTTTCAGTACATTGTCTGGCATCTCAAGCATCTGTGTTTAGCTGAAACAGTTGGTGTGCGTTTAGTTAGATTTTTGAGTGACGTTCTTTTATGGGCATCAGTAATAAATCCTTTTCTCTGCTTTTTATCTTTTCGTTGGTCTGTTTAGTGGATTTCAATTTTGAAAGTTCCATGTTTCTCTTTTTTCCAATGCTTTTGGTTCTTTTTATCATTTGGGGGTGAGGGTGGGTGGGGGTTCGGTGTTTAGTATTGTGGTGGTAGTTATATCTCAATTTTGTTGATGATTGTATTGGCGGAGAACTTCGGTAACTTGTCCGCTCACTTTCTCCTGGTTCATTAGGCCTAAATCAAGGTGTCACTGGTTTACCATTGAAGGGATGGCCATTAACTGTAAGTTACTAATTGCTTTCATTCATCTTGTAAGTTGAATTTCTACAATTTTGATATTAATGTCTGGCTGCTTTACTCATTTATATTGACAGGGAATTGATCATTTGAGGCCAAATATTGGTTTGCAAGTACAGAAGCCCAATATACAGAACCAAAATCAATATCTTTTGGCATCACAACAACAACAGGCTCTTGCACAGGCTCAAGCACAAGGTAACCTGAATTCCCCTAACTATGGATATGGTGGATTACCAAGAGGTAACTTCAATGCAAAAGATGGTCAGCCACCGAGAAATGACGGATCCATATGCTCTCCAGTGCAATCAAATTCACCAAAGGTTAGGTCTACTTTCCCAGAATGAAGAACAGTACCTGCATTGGCTAGTCATGTTTTGTGTTGTTCATTATGCAATCTTAAAGACTATTTGTCACAGCTAGAGCACAAGGATTGTTTTCCTCTTAGATCCAAATTTTAATGCGGTGTTTAGTGCAAAAATCATTTTCTTTTGCGTTTTTCTCAAGATGCTTGTATTTCTTTTCCTTGTTAGAGCGGAAAAGAGGAGACTTAATGCAATTGAAGCTCGTCATTGGAGGCAATGATGCAAATATTGAGGTCGCTGTAGCCAATTAACTAAATAACGAGGAAAGAGAGTAACATAATCTGAATCATGTTGGAAAATTTCCTAATCTGGACTAAAAATTCAGAGAGAGAAGAGCTAGCTTCTAAAACTTCCTATTCTTCTTTTCTCGTCTGGAGGGTAGATCAGTTCTTAAAAAGGCTAAGCAGATTATGGGAGTGCCTGATGATATGTAGTTTGTTAGTAATAATAAAGCAGGTAATTGAAGAGATAATGTTTTCCTTGCTATCTCTTTCTTTGTCGAGGCTTCTCAGTTGGGATGGTTTCTAGAATGTTAGTTGGAACCTGTGGTTGCGTTGCTTCCACAAAATAGAGTAAGTTCTCTAGAGTAGGTGGGTTGACGTTAAGAGTCCTTACTTTCCTGGTGCGTTGGTATACATTTACTTCAACCTACCTTTGGAGTGTGAGAAATATTGGAGAAAATATTATTGAATTGTTGTCTCTACATTATTACATTGAAACCCTATTTATAGATACTATATTAGACTCCTTTTCCAA
>JBCEWC010012571.1:0-15743 GCA_038996855.1 Solanum aculeatissimum | reverse complement strand
CCAAAAATTCCCTTATTGTCATTTTTGGACCAAAGTATCATTGACAAGGGCATTTTTGGACCAAAGTATAAATCAAGAGCATTTTTTATCTATTTCTGATAGTGTAAGGGCATAAATGACCCAAAGTATAAACTAAGGGTATTTTTGCTCCTTTCTGATAGTACAAGGGCATTTTTGACCCTTTTCTCATTAAAGGCAAACTGAGTCCTCTTTACACGCAAATTGAATTTTTCCTAGTGTTTAATAGTTAAGTTCAAGTTGAGTTCTCTTTCTATTGATATAATTTTTTGTTTTTTGAAAAGAGTTCAAAATGCTCTCGAACTATTGAAAACGGTATAAAAATATTTTTCATTCATCTATTGGGCACAAAATGCTCTTGTCATCCATCTTTGAATTCAAATTTTTTTTTTAACGGAATATTTTTGGGTCAGAAAATGTCTTTTATTCACTTTTTTGGCTCACTTATACCCTTGAAACAAACAATACTTTCTTTTTTCCTTTTTAAATATTTATTATGTTTTATTTTCTTATGAAATAAAGTAAACTCTCGTCCTCAAAATATTTTTACAAAAAAAAAATTATAATTTTTTTTAAAAGTTTGTTTTGGAGTTATAAAGAAAGTTATTATTTTGGTTTGGACAAAATATGTGAAAAATCTAATTAAAAAAATAAACTAGTAGTTTTACTGTAGTTTTTTTTAAAAACAAATTTAGGGCCATGAAGAAGGTATATTTCTTTGGATTTAATAAATTATGGGAAAAAACTCTTAAAAAATCTAAAGTTACAACAATACATATTTTAATTTTTTTTTAAAAAAAATCTGCACATACTTGTATTTTATTTAGACAAAATAATTAACCTTTTAAAGATCACAATGATTTATTTAAACCTATTTAGTTTTGTTTAATTTTTTTATTTAATCAAATTTGAATAGTTTTCGTTATTTTTTATTATAACATTAAAAAAACCTACTCTTTGGATAAATTAAAAACTTACTTTTTTCATTAACTTTATATATTTTTAAAAAGTTTTCTTTTTTAGAAAGCTAAATCGGTTAATTATTTTAATAAATCACTTTGATCACATTTTAAAAAATCACTTTGATCCTTAAAGAGATACATTATTTCGGTTTGGATAAATTATGGAAAGAAATCTAATGGAGATGAAGATTTATTTTATACATAAGAAAATGAAACATAATAAATATTTAAAAAAGAAAAATAAAAAAGAGAGGATTTTTAGTTTCAATGGTATAAGTGAACCAAAAAGGTGAATGAAAGACATTTTTGGATCCAAAAATATTTCGTTAAAGAAAAGGACATTTTTGAACGTGAAGGTGGATGACAAGGATATTTTAGGTCCAATAGGTGGATAGAGTTTTTGTACCATTTTCAATAGTTCAAGGACCATTTAGGGCCTATTCTGTAAAAAAAATTCGTCTTGTTCTATATTATTAAACTAAAATATTTTCTTTTCTAAATGTGATGTGAATAGTCGCCTTATATAAATTCAAGCCTATATTAGGAGTTCTTAACTATTATCAATAAGTAAAAATTTGATAGTTATAGTTTTAATTAATTTTAAATTTTAAATAATAAAATAATAATTTATAAAAAATGGTGAAAAAATAATTTTATCTAAAACAGAATGTTTTATCGGAGGGTAAAATATTCAACAACATTTCTAAGGGTTTTCACGCTTTTAATATAGTACTAGTTCAGTGTACGTGCATTGCACATATATGTCGTGTCAATTTAAACATTATATATAAATAAAACTTGCTTTTAAATAAATACAATATTCATATAAATAAAATGAAATAAATATTATTAGTTTAATGCAATAATTTAATCTATTGTGAACCAACAAGAATGAAAAAAATCAATTCAATTATTTATAATATAGATATGCTAATAATTTATGATTACATAAAGTAATAATTTGGAGTTGAATAGTCTGAAGTTAAATAATTAATTGATTAAAATTTAATATGAAAAAAGACTCCTAAATATAAGAAAAAAATAGCTTAATGTCTCCAACGTAATAAAACTGGATTTTTATCTTTTTAAATTTGTTATATTACATATTTTTCTTAAAAAAATATTTGATAGTCAAAATTTTGATTAATTTCAAAGTTTTCAATATTAGAATAATAACAATATTTTTTCTTTCCGTTCCTTCGTAGCCTAGACAATTATTTATATAGAGTAGTCCTAATCAAAAATGAATTCTAAATATAAAGAAATTCTAATCCAATAAAGAATCTTGAAACTAAATATATAAAAGATAAAATAATAAATTAAGAAAAGTAGTGAAAAAATAATTTTATCTAAAGCAAAGTATTTTAATGAAGGACAAAAAATTCAAACAACATTTAAAAGAGTCTTTGCGCTTTTAATATAGTATAGATATATAGTTTAATTGTATCTATTTAATTACTCATGTATCGTGTTAATTTATATTGTTATTTCATATTTTGAAGATAATTAATTTTAGAAATAGTCTAAATTTAAGATATTTCTTATATAAAGATGTCACAACCCAAAATGGACCATGAGTGACACCCACACTTACCCTCCTAGGTGGGTGAACCAATGATACAAATCTCAACCTATATAACTATTCAGCTTATAACATACGATAGTAATACGGAAGCTAAAATTTATGAAGCAAAAAATAACCAAAATCTATTACATGGTGTCTCCTCAAAATCTGAAAATCATCACATCATGAACATCTAATCACAAATACTAAGTCTAAAAGTAACAACACCAAAATAGATAATTTAAATAGTTTATGTTCGAAAACTAATGACATCATGTCATAACTGATAAAATCCAACACGAGCTAGAAGGTCAGCTTACCCTGAAATCTGATATACCGACAACCGACTAGAGTTGAGGGCGAGTCGAAGTCGATGGAACACTCACTGCACTCCACAAAAGCAAAACAAAGAAAAATACAAGTACATAATTAGCTAACAATATCAAGAACACGCATGAGGACTCAAACCTCCACACCATGCTTCTTTTGGGAAATAAGTTCTTTGAGATTAAGTATATTAAATTATTTTAATATGTTTTCCTTTAAAATTATCGTGTTTGAATGTGACACCCGATCCAAATATATTATGCTGGAACGCGGCACATCCGATTCTATATTATATCATGCCAGAACGTGACATCCGATCCCATAATATTGTGCTGGAACGTGACACTCGATCCAAATATATTTAATTCATCATTCTTTATCATTACTTTCTACTTCATTAACAATATTATTTCATCAAACCTTCTTTATTCAAGACATAATTTTGATAAAGCAAGTTCAAGATTATGGATTTCATGGTCTTAGGATTGCAGACCAATCACACTACATATCAATCATCCAAACCACAATAATCAAATGCATAAAATAATTTCACAACATTACTCAATGAATATCAATTACTATTAAGAGTCTCTCTAACACATAGAATAAACCATAACCTACCTCAACCGAAGAACCAAAGTCAAGCAAGCTAGTTCACCACCGCTTTTGCTTTCTTCAATACCTTCGAACGTTTTCAATCTATTAAATACATAATATTTATAGGAAAACGAGTCCATAGACACTCATATTACTATATATCTAGCTTAGACTTAAAAGCTCACCCCAAATTTTATAATCAAATTTCTAAATCTCTAGCTTAAGATTAAGTCTTAATGCATCCAAATAACATAACTTTAAAGATATTTATATAATACAATACATCTAATATTCGATTACCTATACTAACCTATCAAAACCTAAATTATAAGATGATAACCATAAGAAAAAAATAAAGGTCGAACACGTATCACAATTGGCCGTGACTTTACTATACAAGAAAAATAATTTGCTACGTTTGATCTAGACCCAACATGCAACATTCCTAATCTTCTAAATTGTCTTATTGAAATTGACCAATCCTTACCCATTATTGCAAATCATTACTTTCCTCAATCTTTACGAAAAAACTCAACTTATCAATGAATAAAATTTATGCCTATAACAACCATTCTTGTGCCCATTTACCTCACTAACAATTAATGAACTAATCAATATCCTTACAATTAATGTAACAAACTAAAAAGAATTGGAATAAGAGTATCTTCTTCTTTTTATTGTTTTACAACTAATTATGTACTAAAATTGATAAATTTTATTAACCTATATTTAATAAATATAGTATAAGTGACATATGGTATTAAATAAATTATCACTTTAATTCATTAATTTATTTAATTATTTAAAATTATCCCTGAACTAAATAATAAAAGTTTTCGAATAGTCTAAAATATCCATTAAAAATATATGAGATAAATAATTTATAGAATAAGAAATTCTATTTCTCAAAATGACTTAATGAATCGTTATAAAAGAGATCAAATCCCATATTTGAATTAATTTAAAGCTAAATATGTTCGACAAAATATCACAAGAATCAAAATTAAAAGTCATCAATAATATGAAATCGGAACTGTTATTTTCACCCCCACCCCCAAAAAATTAATAAAGATCAAATTGAAGTGACATCATCTTCTAATTGACAAACTTTTTCCTGTAGTAAAAAAGTGATTTCGAAGAAGTAATTGCAATTTGCAAACACATTAATCATATTTGGTAAAAAAAAGATTAGATTTTTTCTCTTTAAGCAAAATAATATTTGATTGTGACATAAGGTTAATGAAAGCTTGTGCTCTTTTACTAAATAACTTTCAAGAGATTCATATGGGGTATTGATATCTTTTCTATAAATCAATCTATTATTTTTAGTTATGATAGATAACACATCTTTATTCCGAATAATAAAGCCCATCAAATGATGATTTTGTATAAGAACATATAGGCATTATCTTCCAAAACACTTGGCCTAGACTATGACATTTGTGCAAATAATAATATAATTAATATGGTAATACTAATAGCTCCCACTTTGCATTCTTTGCTCATTAACTTTGTATCATCTCTATGAACTTGGAAAAATTTGAATATGTATATAAATAACTTCTATTCTTTTCTAGTCACATATATGAAGAACAAGTTATTTAATATTGAAATATAAATAAAATATAATTAGAGAATTTCCGTTCATGTTCTCTAAGCAAATGCGTTTAACCAAATAAAATAAGTACTAAAATCAACATGAAACTCAATTAAAGCAGTTACGTAAATAAGATCAAGATACATGCTCTCTAATCGAGTGCATTTAACTAAATAAGAATATGTATATTAGACAACATACAAAATCGAATTAAAACATTTCTCTAAGCACCATCAAGATACATCATGGACAATATGAGCAAGAAAAACTTGCTTTCCTTGGATGATAATGCATATATGATCAATTTTAAGTATTAAAGAAAATGCACGAGAAACTGATCTAATAAGGTGATAGTATAAGTTATGCATAGAAGTGATGCTCAACTATAGCATGCTCACTTTTGCACCATTTTTTAAGCTTTGATGTAAGTTTCACTACATTTCCTTGGTTTTTTCACTAGTTTTTACTACAAAATTGTTACTAGTCCAACTTCCCTTCTTGTTTAAAGAATTGGGTACTTTTTGTTATTTTCCTGAGAGGCAAGTGAATTTCCTTCTCCAGTTTTATTGTTGGTTTTTCTGATTTTCTGAATTTTCTCTATTTATCTAAGATTGTGGGAAAAAGAAAAAATTGTATTTTTAAGCCAATAACTAATAAGGTGAAGCTTTTCAAGATTCTTGGTTGGTTGTATTGTTCTGTTGTTGGCTTTTAGTACATTGGTGTCAGCATTGCCAATATGTCTGAGAAATCTGCAAATTTTGGGTGGGTCATGAGGTCAAATAGCCTCAAGATTCAATGGTGGTTTATACTACTGATAATGGGTGTTTTTTTTGGAATCTTGATTTTGTGGGAGATCGATAGTGTCAGCATGGATAGTTTTTCCAAAGATTTTGTTTTGTTGAAGGTGAATAGTTCAGGAAAGTTTAGTCCCGCCTTTAAAGATTTCAGCTTTACCAATATCATCCAATATTACAAGTTCTGGGTAAATACTTACCAGAAACTGAACCAAGATTTAGCCCGAAAAATTCTAGCTCCTCAAGGTAATGCCCCTGATTTCAGTCTTGAAATGGTGAGAAATCTGTCCCATAAGAAACCAGCTTCGAGATCAAGAGTTTGTAGGTGGATTTCAGCTGAATTAGAGGCAAACTATTCATCCTATCTTCTTACTAATTGGTTGGCTCCTGGTGATGAGATGTGTAGGGGATCAGGAACTGTAGATGTAAACATTCCTGCTTTGGATGGTCGTGAGAACATTGAGTTGTCAACTGGGGATATTCACGAGTTTGTTTTCCAGGCAGTGGATGATTCTGGGAAACCCCATTGTTTGGGTGGTGATTATTTTGAAACTGATGTTGCTGGTCAAACGTGGAAGTCTAGGCCTCCTATTAAAGATTTAGGTAATGGTACTTATCAGTTTTCCCTGCAAATTCATCCTGATTTTTCAGGGGATTACAATCTCACAATCATCCTACTATTTCGACATTATGAAGGATTAAGTTTTTGGCCTGAAAGATTTGCGTTTGATAAGGTTATGCGCGTGATCCCAATCAAATTCTCTAAGTCCAACATTGAATTACCTGAAATATCTCAATGCAAGAAGTCAGATCTTGTTAGAGATGTATGGTCCGGTAGATGGACTCGTCATGTCAAGAATGATAGTTGCCTAATTAGCCATGATGGGAGATACAGATGTCAAGAACCAAATTTCCCATGCCAAAAACCATGGTGTGATGGTCCATTGGGATCCTTGGAGAGCAATGGTTGGGTATATTCAACACATTGTTCATTCAAGATGTTCTCAAGTGAACAAGCATGGAATTGTTTGAAGCATCGCTGGATCTTCTGGTGGGGTGATTCGAATCATTGCGACACAGTGAGGAACATTCTTAATTTCATTTTAGATGTTAATGTAATAAAACATGTTCGAAGAAGAATTGATTTGAACATCAGCAACCCGAGGAATCCATCACAAATAGTTCGATTTACTAATATTTTCAATGGGCATCCTAACGAGTTAGGCAATAATCAAGGCTTGAATTCACTTGCGGATGCAGACTATAGAGAATTCTTGAAAGAGTACTTCTCGGGACATGTTGTTCCAGACACTATAATCATGAATTCAGGCTTACACGATGGACTACATTGGTCTAATATTAGCCATTTCATCCAAGTTGCTGACTATGCTGCGTCATTCTGGGCCGAGGTATTTAATGGGGTAAGACAGAGAGGGATGAGACCACCCGGAGTCATCTATAGGACCACAATAGCCACCGGTGGATTTGCTAGAACATTAGGATTCAATCCAAATAAAATGGAGGCCTTCAATGGTGTAGTCTTGGATAAGTTTAAGGCATATGGTTTAGTTGATCGTGTCATTGATGATTTCGACATGACTTATCCTTGGCACTACGACAATAGATGCAATGACGGAATGCATTATGGTCGTTTTCCTGCCAAGCAAAAGTGGATGGATGGTCAGATTGGACACCAATACTTTGTAGACGTTATGCTTGGTCATGTGCTGCTCAATGCATTATGTGCAAGATAGAAGGTGGCAAGTAGTGATGCTATGTGCTCACATGGGCTCTGGTTTGGGCTGACGAATTTGTTTCAAGCTACAAGTCATATATTAGATTTAGTGTCAACACTAAAGGGGCAAATATCTGTGCTTTTTGAAGTAATTGAGACGTTATTTAATAAGTACAGAAGGCTTATGCTTTCTATTATCTCTCGAAAATATTTCGATTACCCTTTTAGTATTCTACTTTTCTTCTTGTGTGTGTTTTACTATGTAGCTCTACTTCTCTTTTTTTCACTTCAAATTCTGAGACGTTGCATGGATGGATCTGGTAAAATATTTGCTTCGGACCCTAAAATATTGAAGTTTTAAAAAAATTTAATGGTGAATACTATAATTTTATTTTGAATTAAGTGTGAAAAATACACCTAAACTATTCATTTTTTTGAATTTCATATCTAAATTATTAGAAATGTGAGTTTTATAGCTAAACTACCCCCTCATTGGTTTGAGAAACACAATTCAATATTGCGTGTAAGATACTCTCTTTTATTTTAAAAAAGTGCACATGACATTCCACTTGAATAAAACAACTCTTTTTTTTGAAAAAATGAAAAAAGTCATAAATTCACCCTTAAACTTGTCTGAAAAAAATCAATTACACGTTTAAACTATTATGATGACCTATTATATATTTTTATTATTCAAAAGTGAATTTATTTACCCCTAAAATTGATGTGACAATTTCTTTTTGAAAAAAAAAACATCTTTGGTAAAAAAAATAGAAAAAACAAAATCAAAATCATGTTTTCACCCCCAATCCCCAACCTCCAAGCCCAACCCCACATCTCTTCTTCTTGTTCACACGTTCACATCAATCCTCGTCTTCTTCTTCTTCATTTTCTTTTATTTTCCATAACCTTCCATACCCGATTTTCATTAATCCCAACCCACTCCACACCCTCCTTCACGAGAATCCTCTTCCTCTCTCCTCCCCCCATAATATCTTATATCAAGGGGTCATTCAAAAATATACCTCGAGCTTATCATTAGACAGGAAATTCAAAAAGTGCCTACAAGCCACCCAAAAATATGTCTCAATCTTATTAATAATAATTAGGTTAAAATATGATAATACATGCCAAGTCTCATCCTTTACTAAATTTTATCATAAATACCTCATATTACCACAAGTTTTCAAAAATTTCACTTTTCATCACTTAAATTCCATAATTATTCATTTAATCAAGTTTCATTCAAGTACACATTCAAGACGACAATTTTCAACTATATTAATAATTTCACAACAATGGAAGACTTTTCACCCAAAGTTTAGCAAAACAATGATCGAAAAGCGCACAATTATGACATAAATAATTCAGCACACCTCGACCCAAGTTCATACCACCTAAAAGCCATTCCTAAAGATTCGACACGATTCAAGCAACAGGATTCACCTAAGATAAGGCTTCCTCGACCTAAAATTTATTAAATAATAATGAGATTATCCTATTCTCAAACGATTACGATTTTTACCAAAATTATATCGAACCTTATCCTAGTCGTACGATACTACTCAAATTATATAAAATCAAATTGAGTCAAGTATAAAAAGAAAGACCGTCTTAAGGCCAAAATCATACCTGAACTACTAGGCTGGAGCTTTTTCCATTTGAATTGCCTTCGAACGTTGTCACTCATCAAATTATCACCAAATATGTCAAAATACAACTAACGATGCCCATAATGTCATAGTTTAACTTAGAATTTTAAAAAAATAAAATAAAATTTGATATTAGGACCTACAAACAAAATTGAAAAATCAACTCTGTCACTAGGTCCCAAGTAGCTCAAGGAACTTATGCCCCTAAAATGGGCATAATCCAAGCACTAGAAGAGCTCAAATCATCCCCACCAAGTTCAATCTCTAAGAGGGACAAAAATGAAAGAAAACAACGAAATTACACAAGACTTACAAGTTTTTGGGGATGAGAATAGGTTCTTGAACATCTTTGCAAGAATTTTCAAGCTAATGCAACAAAAATTACTGATTTTGATTTATAAATACTCTCAAACAAGGAAAAATATCAAGTCCCAAATGGGACTCAATTGCTGAAATCAGGTTATTTTTAAGAGTCACTGGCGGGTGACTTTGTTCTTTGGGAAAGCGGAGAAGTGTCTACGAATGTGGAGCACGAGACAGTTATCCTCCGCAAATGTGGAGGTCTGGCAGTCTACCCTCCGCGAACACTAAGGTACTCTTGTGAATATGGAGGTCAAAAACTCTCATACTCCGCAAACATGGCCTAGGGCTCACGAAAGCTCAACTTCAGCAAGAAACAAGAATTAGGAATTTCTCTAATGTAGGTTTGAAATTTATCTGGAACCTCTTCAACACAAATGAACTATACTACCCAACTGAAAATGACATTTCAAACTCAACAAAATCAATGAAATGACCAATGGAGGTCGTCTCAATGAAATATTGATGTCACAATCTGACAATGGATGTGACGACACCTGCCTAATTCACTAAGACAAGTCAGCCCAGAAAAACTAAGCAATTCGAAATAGTCAGAAATTTAAGCAAAAAAAAGACGTCTAACATGATATAGGTATTAATAAGTGGAAATAATTCTAAAAGCACTTAAGACTGGTGTCACATCTACAAACTACTAACTCAACAAAAAAGAAGAATAGTATAAATCTCAATATCTTGGTTCTCGATTAAAACAAAACATAAAATAAAAAGGCCTTGAGAGTCCACTGAAAATACATACCGCTACCTCTCAAGTGTTCAAAAACTCGATCCAAGATGGGAAATAAAAAAATCAGGAGGTATCAGGCTCAATACCTACACAAGTGAAGAAGCAAGGGGTGAGTACCAAACAACGCGGTACCCATCAAATGAATTCTAAAGCCCTAAGTAAAGCAAGAAAGAACATGGGTACTCATATCATCCCAATCACATACCTCCATAACTACAACCCTACACATAGGAAGGTCGACATGTACAATATACACCTTCATAATATAAGTATACAATATAGGATAGACAGTTTTTATTAATTTACAAGTCCAAAATTAATTGTCATATCACACTTCATACAGATATCCACATTAAAGCTATGAGTGAAGTGAGACGTGATGTGAAGAAGTATAAATGATATAATGCAATGTCAAGTAATCGTAATGCATGTCTGTTATGCGATACACATCATTGGTCACCTCATATCGGAACTCATGAAAGTCTCACATAGATCATATATCCGTCAAAAGAGACCTCATCTACTAGAAGAGACCTTGACAAATAACACTGACCGATAAATCCCTTGGCTCCAAG
This sequence comes from Solanum aculeatissimum, assembly GCA_038996855.1. Lineage (NCBI taxonomy): Eukaryota > Viridiplantae > Streptophyta > Magnoliopsida > Solanales > Solanaceae > Solanum > Solanum aculeatissimum. The sequence goes on along the minus strand of JBCEWC010012571.1, from coordinate 4,817 downwards.
TATCAATATCTCTCGCTGTAGAAAATGGACCTTGACAAATAATACCGACTAATAAAAATCTCGTCCCCAAGTACCAACATCTTTTTCATATTATTTTTCATAATCTAATGCAGATAAAAATATTCATAAAGAATGAGTAGGTAAGAAATGAAATTCATAATGTGATTGCCATATAGCTCAACATTCATCAATAATGATTCTCAGCACTTAGGCAATTTCACATTAGAATTTCAATTCACATAGTCATATAGTTATCAAGTCATAATCATTAATTTATGTCATGAAGTATGCACTCAAATCACTCTCCAATACACCATAATCACACAAATATAAAATACAAGGTTCAATACTATTAACTATAGGTTAGAAACCTACTTGTCTTAGCAAAAATTGCAATCACTCTATTGTCAGGGTTGTCCCCATTTGAATATACTCAAAAGCATTAAAATCTTATCAAATAATGATTCACAATCAAATTTTGAAGTTAAAGACACCAAAATCAAAAATTTGAGGAAAGAAAGAATAAAACGGTTCAAAAATTCAAAAAATAAAAAAGTGAGGTTGAAATCTAAAAATTTTTGTATAAAAATATTTCTTAAAAGTTTTTGGAAACTAATGGCAAAAACCATTTGAATAGTGGAGTTAAAATCACTCTACAATCACTATATTTTTTATTTGAGTTCATGATAAATCCTCAATTTCACAAATTAAAAATATTAAATTTGATGTTAAATCAAAAATTAATTAGTAGGTAATAAAGATATAAGTAAAAATAGCTTACCTAATAGTTTTTTTACAAAAATCCCTTGAAAAATCGCCTAGTCGAACTTGAAAATGTCAAAAATGGTGGAAGAGCGTTAATTCTCAATTTTTGAATCAGTTGTTGTTCCCTGAAAATTAACCTCCGCGATCGTGGCCTGGACTTCACAAACGCAAAGAGTCGAGTGACAAAGCTTCACGAACGCGATACACCTCACGTGAATGCAGAGGTCTAACTTAATACCTTTACAAGTGCGGATAACATGTCGTGACCACGAAGAACTAGAAACCAGACATTAGATCACAACAAACATCAAACATATAATTAACGATGTGGATCCTCGGAATTCGTTCAAAACCTCATACACACAAATCATATATGCTACCCTACTAAATTTGATATTCCAGGCTCAATGGAAAAAAATTGAATTCAAGATCTCCTTGATCCAAAACTCGATAAGTTGCAACTAGACCAACTTAAGATACTTAAAATACCAAAATGCTATTGGAACACCCAAAAATTATACCAAAACTCATTCTAGCACTAAAATCACCTCCTAAAATCAATAGAACCATCATAAATCCAATTTAAGAACCAAACTCAAAACATTGACAAAAGTCAAATTTAAGTCAAACTTTAACTAACAAAATTGACAGATTTTCATTTCGAGACTCGAAACTCCAAATGACTCAAAAATTCAAAATTAAACAACTTAAGCCTTCAAAACTCAACTATTTAGCCAAAACTCAACTTTTCACAAAATTTTTAAAAATCAGCTTTCTCAACTAATCAAATAATATTCGGGACAACTATCGATATGGATAAAATAATAATTTTATCAAAAATAACCTTCAATGTCATTACATCATTTACCATTAAAAATCATGTCCGTCCTCGAACATGAAGCAAAGAAAATACCCAAAGTCTTAAAAAGATAATGGGTTTGCATGTCAGACTCGGTCTCCCAAGCTACCTCTCCTATCGATCGATGTTGCACTGAACCTTTACTGATGCTATCTCCTTGGTTCTTAGCTTCCTGACCTATTTATCTAGAATGGCCACAGGCTTCTCCTCATAGGTCAAATCTGGGTTCAACTTCACTGAATCAAGGAAAATCACATGAGACTAATTCGGAATGTAATGTTGTAGCATCAAAACGTGAAACACTGGATGTACAAAAGATACTAAGTGGAAAAATAAGTCTATAAGTCAGTTCTCCCATTCGATTTAGGATTATAAAAGGACCATAAACCTAGGGCTGAGTTTTCCCTTCCTCCTAAGCCTCATGATACCTTTTATTGGCAAAATCCTCATCCATACCCGCTTACCCTCCATGAACTCTAAGGGTCAAGCCCGTCTATTAACATAACTCTTCTAGCGACTCTAGGTTGTTAACAATCGGCTTTGAATCAACCAAACCTGCTCCGTGACATCTCTAAGCAAATCAGTATCCAAGTATCCACTACAATAGAATTAAACCATCCGATGGGTGATGTACATCTTTGGTTGTATAAGGCCTCAAAAGGATCCATCTGAATGCTGAAATAGTAAATGTTGTTATTTGTGAACTCCGCCAAGGGTAAATATTGGTCCCATCAGGCTCCAAAGTACATCAAACATGTTGGAGCATGTCCTCTAGCACCTGAATAGTCCTCTTAGACTAATTGTCAATTTAAAGTAAAATGTTGTATTCATATCCAACAGAGTACCCAACCCATGGTATAGGGTCATTCAAAAGTGAGAGGTGAACAATGAACCTGTATTAGAAATAAGAAAAACCGACACCCCATGAAGTCTAACAATCTGACTGATTTAGAGACAATCCAACTTCTCTATCGTGTACTTAATCTTGACCAAAATAAAATGAGCAGAATTAGTCAATTGATACACAACAATCCAAATGGAATCATAACCACTCACGGTAGTGTACAAACCCACCATGAAATCCATGGTAATATACTCCTACTTTTAAGTAGGAATGGACACTCACTGAAACTCTCCACTAGGCCTCTGGTGCTCACACTTCACCTGCTAGTATGTCAAACACTTAGACACAAACTCTGCAATATCCCTCTTCATGCCACACCACCAATAATGCTAACTCAAATCATGCAACATCTTTGCTGCCCCTAGGTGAATAAAGTAACTGCTCGATCTCGCTCAGGCCACACCTCTACTCGGAGTTTAAAGCGGTCATTATCAAGTATTTAACCTAGCAATAGTTAGGATCGATCCTTTGAGGAATATAGTAGACTCTGGATTAGCACAACTTGTAAATTGAATTGATTAACCCTATTATCTCCCAGAAAATAGGAAAATAAACACAAAGCGAGGGGGGAGGGGGGTTGCAAGTGAAAGTAAAATCTAAACTAAAATGCATGTGATTGTAATCAAGAGAAAATCGAACTAGGGCTATGTGTTCACCATGACTCCCTAACTAAGTGCTCTTGGATACTTGCGACTCTTTTCTGATGTGTAGGTGCAAGAAAGTAAGTTATGTTCTCCTAAACCCTTGATCCGATGTATAGGTGAATTTCATCACATTACTTTATCTGTCTCTATGATGTTGCTTTACTAACTCTTATTCTATCCCAGTACAATCTTACTTTTTTTAGTTAGATTGATTAGTTGAGAGAAATCGATCAACTCATGTTAATTAACTCTTTTCTTATTACTCACTTCCTTGATCCGACAAGTGATACTAGGCTAGTTCTAACATTGGTCATCGTTAAAAATTGATTAAAACGAAGAGAATAACTAAGACATCCTAACACCGTCCAAGAATTTGCAAGTTATCCAATTTTATCTGAGTTAGTTCGTCATGGTTCCCACAACCCTAGTTGTGGATTTAGCCACACATGCTTGGAGTGTTTTTAGAAATTATGAAAGAAGAAGACATAATTAAAGTACTTACACACAAGAATAGATGAACACAAATCTAAATTCTCAATATAATTGCAAACTTGAACCAAAAGATTGTAGTAAAATCAGAAAAATGATGTTCATAATCAAGCTATTTTTTTGTCCTAGATTGTTCTCTCACGTTCTCTTCCTCTCTATTATTGTGTCTCTTAAAAAAATCTAAAAAACTATTTATAGTACTTAAAAATATGAAGTCAAAACAAAATAGGGTAATTATGTGGACATCATTTACAGGCATCTTTTACGGTTTGTGTAGCAATTCACAGCTCTTGAAAGGGTCTTATAACGACCTAAAAATTTTGAAAATTCCTAACGGTTGACCTTGTATGGTGTTGGAATGGTCATGGTTGAATTTTGGTAGCCATGGGTTGAGTTTAAGTGGCCGAATTCAAAACGGGTCATTTGGTGGCCTAAAGAGGCCGTTTGGGCAGTGTACTTTGAGGAATCATAACTTTTGGTAAGGGATGAACTGTGTGATATAATACATATCAAATTTAATCTATTTGAGTTATCTTCTCAACGCAACTAGTTTCACTCAATTCGGAGTTTGTATGAGGAAGTTATGGCCAAACCAGTGAGACTGCTCGTAATTGGAAGGATGCTGGAAATAGGTTCTGAAAATGGTCCAAGGACAGGACCACGGACCGTGTGAAGGTCCACGGTCCATGTGGGGGTTCGTGCGGGGTTTGTGTGGGGTTCCAGTAGGCTCTTGGTGGACAGTACCCTGGCCATGGACCAAGTTAAGTCCCACGGACCACCCCCAAGGTCAGTGAGACTCTAAACAGACCGTTAGGGGGTCCGTGAAGCGGGGCAGTGTGTTGGCCAGGTTGTGGGGCTGGTCTATGGGCCAAGTGTGGATCCACAGACCAGTACACAGTCCATGTGAAGCCACACTATCCGTGAGACCCTCCCGTGAAGTGATCCATGAAGTCCCCGAGAGTTCAAGCCGAAGACGAAACCAAGGCAAGGCACACAGACAGTTGTACGGTTCGTGCACCTCTGGACGGACCACTGATGCCTTCTGTGAGACACTGTGTTACAGTTAATTAGTCCATTTCATTAATGGTTAATTTGTAATTTAATTAATTCCTATGCCCCTTTTAGGCTTTCTAAGGTCCCCTAAACCCCCTTAACC
>JBCEWC010012570.1:0-15744 GCA_038996855.1 Solanum aculeatissimum | reverse complement strand
ACTCAACCCGTGGCTACCAAAACTTAACCATGACCAGTAGTACATCATATAAGGCCAACCATAAGGAGATTTCAAAATTTTTCGGGTTGTTACACCAACTATCAGTTGGAATAGCTAATCTCCCACTTTCAAATTCTCCAGTAGTGTGCTGGGGATTTGTTTGGGACCCCATATACACAAACAGACTATGCCACCCTACCAAATTCGATGTTCCGAACTCAATAGTGCAGTCAAAATTTTCATACGAGGTCGTTATGACTGAATGTTGGTCCCACTCCCATGGTCATTTTTAGCAAAATTCCATTGAGTGGCTCGGAATGAGTCCAAAAGCCTCGGGAATCGAATGAAAGGTCATGCTAGGCCAAACACGACGTTCTAAAGCTAATTGCGCTATCAAAATTTCCATTCAGACGTGTTTTCCAAGAATGTTGACCAAAGTCAACTTTTGGCCAACTTCCAAGGCTAAAATGTTAAATATGTTACAATTTGTCCAGAGGGTCGTTACAATTTGTCCAGAGGGTCATAATTGACTTGGGGTCACTATAGTCGCAGTATAAGCAAAATGATCCAGAGGGTCGTTACAATTTGTCCATCAGTCTGGGAGCAATAGGCAGTACTATATTTTTGTGGAGTCCCAACTAACTTGAAGGATTCCTGCCAGAAATTGCTGAGAAATACCCTATCCTCGTCGGACACAATGGATTGAGGGAACCCTACGGGGTGGCCTAGTGGTTTGGGCTTGGTACTTCTATGTTGGAGGTGTCAAGTTTGAAATCCTTTGCCATCGAAAGCAAGAGGTTTGCCTTCTGAGTCGAGCTCGTGGGTTACCTCTCGTGTGGTTTGTGAGCTATTACATAGGACGAGGGGTTTTACCTTGTGTGCACCCAAAGGGTAGTGGCCGCAGGTTTCCCTTGTCATAACAAAATGAATTGAGGGAACCCATGTAGGGAAATGGACCGTCTTAAGGAATATCTGAGCAACCTTAAGAGCTGTATAAGGACGAGCAAGAGCTATAAAATGGGCAAACTTAGTCATCCTATCCACCACCACAAATATAACTTCTTTACCCTTTAGATTTAGGAAACCCTTCTATGAAATCCATACTGAAATGCCTCCATGCTTGATTAGGAACAAGGTTGCAATAACCCAAGGCACTGTGCGTTCTCTCCTTTGTTTCGCTGACACACCTCACAATTGCTAACATATTGGTTGACCATGGCCTTCATCCCAGACCAGGTGAAGACTTGAGTCCAAGACCAAGTGAAGACTTAAGCCAATCTTTTCAAGGTTCCCTGCTGGTCAACTTGATCTCCAACAGCAGAATTATGAAAAATGGACAACAGTTGTTGCCTAAGATCGCCAGTTGACCCCACTACAATCTTCCCTTTTCTTCTCAAAATACTAGAAGACTAGTTATATAGGCTAGTGTCATGGACTTAGAACTCTCGCTAAGACTCCCGTGCAGCACTTGTCAATTTGCTCACGACTCTTTCATGACCTAGCAAATACAAGTAAGCTTATTACTCTTGATCGCTAAGGGAACGCTAGATATGCGAAGACTAGAGAGCTTGTAAGAAAGAAGACTTGTATTGCTTAAGCGAGCATGCTTTACATCTCTTGATTTCTGGATGGTTTGCAAATGGAATGACCCCCTCTATTTATACTTCCTACTTGGGATCAAAGTGTAATTAATATGTACATACAAGTCCCTCCATATTTACACTTTAGTCCTTCTCTAGAATACTCCACACAATCCTAGAGAATTCTAAGGACTACACGACTTATCCAAAAGGTTCCAGAGTCTTCCATAAACCACTCAAAGACTTTAGATCCTTCCCCTTTCTACAAGATCAAGTGTCGGGTTATGACACTCTTTCCTACCTGATGTGGCGACGACCACAGTGCACTGCTGCTGCTGCAAGAACTCCTGCACCTTGTCTCTGAACTGCCACAAGTCTTCATATTTCTCCCATACGGCTTCTTTCGGTGATTGGCCCTTCCAGTGCACAAGGAACATGGCAGTAGCAGGCTATCCCCGTTTTTGCTTGGCCTGATAGTCCATGATGGCTTCAATGTCTCTGTCATGCGAGGCGGTGACTGTCATAGGCGCCCGACTTGATTGTCCTCAGCTAGGATCATCCTTGTCCTCATGGTACGACTTAAGGACGTTGGCATGGAAGACAAGATAAACCTTTAAAGATGATGGTAGCTCCAGCCGGTATGAGATCTTGCCCACCTTGGCAACGATCCTGAATGGGCCGTCGTACTTTCGCACCAAGTTTTGATGCACGCCTCGTAGTGCAAATGGCCTTCTTTAGTAACAAAAATGCCTCATCAGCAGCTGGAGTCCAGAGGAATGCATCCTTCTTTAGGAGATCATTCAGGGGCTTACAAATGAGTCCATAAGCAGCAAAATATTTTATACAATAACTGCAAAGTCCCAAAAAATCCCTCAAGGCTCAATCTAGCATAGCCTGAACCTTGCTGTGATCATTGGAAACCCCTTTAGCATTAATGATGTGGCCCAAGTATTCTACCTGTGGTTGACCAAAAGAGCATTTGGATTTCTTAGCCAAAAGCGATTGTTCTTTGAGGACGATAACACCCTTTCTAAGTACTGCAAGTGCTCCTCCATAGATTTGTTATAAATCAAAATGTTATCAAAGTCTCAAGTATTGCTGAAAAATCTGGTTCATTAAAGCTTGGAAAGTGGCAGGTGCATTGGTTAAGCCAAATGGCATCACCTTGAACTCATAATGCCCCGTGTGACTTCTAAAAGCCGTTTTGTGTACATCTTCTGCCCTCATCCTGATCTGGTGGTACCTTGCTCTCAGATCAATTTTAGAAAACACCCCAACACCATGCAACTCATCCAGCAAGTCATCTACAATGGGGATTGGGTACTTGTCTTTAATTGTAATCTCATTCAAACCCTTGTAGTCTACACAGAATCTCGATTTGTCATCTTTGTTCTTTATCAAGAGTGCAGGTGATGAAAAGGTGATTGGCTATGTTGGATAATTCCACTCTCCATCATTTCCTTGATCTGTTTTTCGATCTCCTCTTTCTAATAGTGATTATACCTGTAGGGTCTCAAACTCACAGGGACTGATCTTGGGGCCAGGCAGGAGGCAATGTTATGGGAATCACAAACAACCCTTCATATTTCTCTAACAAAACAATCTCTGTAATGATTCAACAAGCTTCTGGTCTTCCAAGCAGAGGCGAATCTAGGAATTCAAGAATGTGGGTGCACCAACTTGTCATTTTGTGCTTTCAAAAAAATGGTGTGCGAAAATGATGTTGTTGGCTAGGTTTGAACCCCCAATCTTCATGCAAAAAAAAAAACCCTTAGACCGGTAAACCAACTTATCAATTCAAGAATGGGTTCCTTTAGCTAATATTTAATATATTCTTTAAGAATTATACAAGCAATATACTAAATTTAGTTAGATGACCACGGGTTCCCGTGACCCAAAAATTTAACATAAATTCGCCCCTGCTTCCAAGGAGGCAGTGGTAGATACCATGAATTAGTGAGTCATAATGCCTTGTCCCTTCCTGAGTATTTTTCCCGTGGAAGAACTACTGATCAAGTTAAGCTTACCACTCCTAGCAATGCCCTTCAGGACCAACTTAGACCCTTTCATTCCAATAGTAACACATTTTTTCTCATGATCAAGCTTCACTGGGTTAAGCACCATCATCCAGTCATTTCCCAACGCTATATCACACCCTCCCAAGTTGATAATTCCTAAATCTTCCTGGAATGATTTCCCTAGCACAGACCATATCAATCCCTGGCAATGAGAAGTTCAATGCATGTAGTTACCATCAGCCGCTGTTACTCTAATAGGAGGGGTGAAGGTCTCCTTGAACCCAATGGCTTTAGCTGTTTGGCCATCAATGAAGCTGTGAGTACTCCCGGAATCAATAAGCACTGTCAAGACTGTATGCTTTGAATTTCCTTTCACCAGCATAGTTATACCCCTCTATCACTTCCAGATAAAGCATTTCGGCAAACAGCCTCTTGCATTTCATTGGCAACTTCTTCATTTTCCTTGTCATTTCCTAAGCCCACCTGTTCTGCCAAGTGTGAGTCCTCTTGCTCACCAATGACCTCACCATTTTCTCCTATTATACAATCAACTGCCTCATTCCTACATTGATGGCCAGGAGTATACTTTTCTCCACACTTATAGCAAAGGTTGTTGACCCTTCAATAATTGTAAACCTCCTGGCTTACTCGATAAGGTGGAGATCTACCCTCACTACTTCTAACAGTAGCAAAAGCAGTGGTAGATTTGAGAATACCTTGATTACTTGCAGTAGGTATGACTTTGGTGCTTAATTTGTTCTTCCTTTCAATGTCCTCTAATGCTCGCTCCAGCATTCTGGCTTTTTCGATGGCTATCTTCAAGGAGGGAGGATTGAAAAGCTTAACTGTCAACTTAATCTCATCCTTCAAAAATCCAACTAAACTAGAAAGGAATGAGCATCGTTCAGTGTAGGATTTCAAATCAATATTTGTGCCTTCTGGAGTTCAAACCTTGCTAGAAATTCATCAACTGATCCAGTTTGCCTTAGTCGATTAAAGCTCTCCACCACATCTTCAGCTGGTTCATTTCCAAACCTGTTACACCTCGACTTTGAATTCTTCCCACCGATCCAGCACTCCATCCAAGTAACAGGGCTGATAGTCTGATACCAAGTCTCTGCATCTCTTACTAAATGCACCTCAGCTATTTCTACCTTCTGCTCATCTCTGATGTGAAAAACATTTAAGAACTTCTCACATCAGTAGATCCATAATTTTGGATCTACTTCTTCAAACAAGGGGAGTTCCAACCTAGGCACTGGGATTTGCCATCCAACTGGTCTAGGACGCGTTTCAGGCACTGGATCTCGATCCTGTCTACGAATGTCAGGATCTCTTCTACCCAAGTCAGGGGCAGGTAACAGTCCATTGTCCAATTGATCCTCACTGAGTTGGCTGTTCCATAGTTGTAAGTCGCTCTATAATTTGATCGAGAGCCTGGGCAACTTCTCCATGCTCGCGAGCCAAGGTCATATGAGAAGTAATAATCTCCCCAATTTTTGCAGTTAATTGCTCCAGCATTTCACCATGTCTGATTATGCCTCTTTTGTCTTCATAGATAGATCATCTAACACCTTCAAACGAATTCCTTCGTTAACAGTCATGGTCGCAGGAAGGTTGCTCTGATACCAATTGTAATGACCTCAATTCCTAATTTGCAAAGTAAACAGAGATTTGGGACAAATTTCTGGTTTTATTGAATTGCAAAAGCTGAATTACAACTATACACTAATAACAAGAATAAAAACTACTTCACTGCACTGGATAGTAGCACCTGCTGTAGGAAGAGAAGAATATCGTGAGAAGAATAACCTAAGATAGAAGAGAGACATGAATGAGGAAGAAGAGTGAAGAGAGAGAAGGGTGAAGGTGTGATTTGAGTTTATCCAAAAGTTAGTTACCCCTGTAACTAGATAGGTGGTTATATCCATTTCAGCAATGCGAAGCAATCTTGACCTTCGAAGCTTATTTAACTGGAATTGAATCCTGGCCCTCCGCGTGTTACTTATAATTAACACTTAATCCAAGTGTTGTTGAGCTCATAACAGTTTGTTTTTCAAAAGCGAAAGTCATGGTTATTTTTTTATCTTATAGAACGTCATTTTACTCTTGAACGGAAGAGAAGAGATCAATTCTGTTTTGTTTTCAGTATGGATGAGGACTCCCAACTTTGCGGGCCTACCAACATTCGTTTGGCCATATGGATGAGAAAAGTGTTATCGTTAAGCACACTTCTGATGTGAACTAACTCATGCTCAGCACCAAAATTTTTAGTTAATCACTCTAAACTCTCTCTACCATAGTGTGCTTCAGTCGTGTAACTGGTACTCCTCCCTGGGCTAGACACTCACTTTCAATCTCAGTGCCTAAAAGCTGGGTAGCTAGTGCCGAATTAACTGCAGCAATTTTGTTAAATTTAGCAGACACTTTGTTTCCAGGAGTCATTCTGGGATCTACGCTGTATCCATAACTAATGCTTGGAATAAAAAAGAAAGGGAACCTGATTGAGTCGCTACACATAATCCAGGGATTTTTGACAACTTTTGGTGAAAGCTTTAGTATTCTTCTTCATTTTCTATACGGAAACTTCATACCAATTGAAAACTCTACAATAAGCTCATCAATCTGCTTATAGCGGAGAGGCAATGCTGATCCCTTGACAACTAATAACATATTCTGTGACATTCTTCTGTCTACTTATGCATGTACGTGTCCCGGTGTTCAGCAGCTGTGCAGAAGAAAATTACAGTGCTGAACCAACACAATGAGAAATTAGTTGGAGTGTTGCATGATACTGGATCTATGGAGATTGTGGTCTTGTGTCATGGATTCAGATCCTCAAAGGTTTGAACTATTCCCCTTTTACTATGGTTCTTGTGCTTCATTAGCTGTTCTATTTCTTCCTTGAATTTTCTACTAAAGTCATCTGGTTCAATGCCGCTGACATAAGTTTCAGAAAGTAAGTTGCCTCGGTTGTTATAGATTATGCAGTATGCAGTGCTGTAGCGTCCCACCGCTGTGACATATCTGACTTCATCTCCGCCAATGCATCTTGAGCAGCAATAGTATGAGTGTGAAATCACCAAACAAAATAAGTGAATAAAAAGATAAGGTGTCAGTTATTAATTAATTAAAGAATTACCTAGTACGTTTTGTTGGTGGGAGGTGGCAGGTATCCCGTGGAATTAATTGAGGTGCACACCAGCTGGCATGGACACCATGGTTATCAAAAACTAATTGAAGAATGAATTTGTGCTCTAAAGAAAGAGTCTTACTCAAAAAATTAATTGAAGAATGAATATATTTGGTGGATGGGTTGAGGAATCAGATTAAAGCAGCTCTATTTGCTTAGCTGCATTTTGATGCACAAATGTGAGGGCTAAGAATGATGTCAGACTCAACATAGTAGGCTTTACTAAGATTCTCTTAGATAAGATTTTTAGTCTGTTTTGTTTTCAGCATCTGTTGCTGCTTCACATCTCTCTTAAGAAAGTTCATGTTGATTTGTAGTTGACTGGTGATGTTCCACGTTGACTTGACCCTGAATGGGATTTATTGATATCAAGATTTACTGATTCTTTTTGAGTGAAACAGATCTAGTTGACCAATGCCCTTGGAAAGGCACATTGGGTTATACCACTTGAGCATCAGAATTTGGCTTGTGCTCAACCTCATGAAGATTGGACAACATCTAGTCATACAAGTGCAAATATGAGCAGCATCTAGTAATACAAGCACAAATTTGAGATTATTTGTGTCAATACAATGGAAGTGCTTGCAGATTCATCTTCCACTCTATCAAGAACACAATTTTTATGGCAATATTTTCAAGTGATGACTATAGTGAAGTTAGAACTTTGATTTGGCTTCAGTTAAAACTGAACTCCGCACAATTCCATTAAGTAAATTATCTTCTTTGACTTTTCGGGTTTGGATAAAATTGAAGTCAAATGTTATATAAGATCAGTATAGAGCTATTATAGATGGATATGTATGAAGGAAAGTATCCTTAATATGTATGAAGGAAAGTATCCTTAATATGTATGAAGGAAAGTAGCCTTAGGTTCACGATTGAAGCAATTACTGGCTTACCGGCTTTCTTGCATAAATTAATAAAGTAATTTTTTTGGTTAAGTCCACAGCAGATGATTTTTTGTCCATGCTTTTTATCAGTATATGTGTAGTCTGTTTGATGGTGGGAGAGTTGTTGATGAAGCATATAAATTTTCATTGTGTTTCTGTTGCTAGGACTTCAACACAATGGTGAACCTTGCTGTTTCTCTGGAGAAAGAAGGAATCAGTGCATTTCGCTTTGATTTTCCTGGAAATGGGTAAGCTCTTGGTATTAAAAGGACCATCTATATTATTCGGGCTATATCTAGATAAAGAGAGACCTTTTGAATGCTCTTTAGCAGACTACTGTTATTGGTGTGCATAGTATCTTCTTATTCATTTTCCTTTTATGAGCAAAATATGTAGGGATGGCAATGGGGCTGGGCGAATGTGGCGCAGATCAAAGCCTTAATTTTTTTATAATTATGCGGGTGTGGGGTGGGGGCGGGTCTCCTCCAATATTTGTCAATGCAGTTTTAGATTGCTGCTGCATGCCTTATTTACTTTTTAAAGGTTGGGATTTAGTTTGGGTTTATTTTCAACTTTTAATTATACCCCTATTAATGGTAAAAACTTAGAAGGAAAAAAATTTAAAATTTGTCCATGATGTTACTTTCTGAAATAATATTTTTATCAATTTTTTTATTTAATAGAACATGATATTTTAAAATTTTTAGGCAATAAAATCTTCTATTATTTTATGGTTGAATACTACTACTACTTGAGAATGAATATGTAATTCTACTTCATCTGCATTTGAGCAACTCTAGGAGATATAACTAGCTTTGTAATAGTGAACATTTATATATGTATTTACATGAGATGTCTCAGGAAAAAGTAATAGTAGTGTGCGGACCTAACTAGAAGTCAGCCAAGCCTGGCTTCTAACTTTCTGATTCTTAGTAAAGTCTTTTATAAGACTCAGCCATAGCAGTCTTAATTTCATCAGGTTCTACAACTTCTCCTCTAACCAGTAATCAGTAAAAAGTGTTAAATCTTTTGTGAGCAGTTGCCATTCTTTGGAAAAACTGTGTTGTCATCCTGCTTCGACCACAACACTCTGGATTTCTGCCTCCATTTTGCCTAAGAATTTTCATGAGATGTCTGGGGCTTTTAACTTCCAAACAAATAATAGCAGTGTGCGGACTTTTCCCTAAGGGAATTATTCCAACAATGTAAGCAAGGTTGAATGCTTTTCTGTTGATTTCTCGTAGAGGTAGTAAAGTCCAGCACAATACAGACCTAACTAGAGGTCAATGCAATGGGTCAACGAGCAAAATTTTACATCATTCCTATTCCATAATTCTCTTTGATTTACATTCTCGCTCTCATCATCATAGCTTTCAGAAATTTGTTGTCCCAAATTTCTGTATGCAGTGACTAACATTAGTTCTTTTTCCATTCTTGGTTGTACATTATCAACTGCTTTCCAGTGAAAGCGAAGGTTCATTTCAGTATGGTAACTACCGTAGAGAGGCGGATGACTTGCATTCTGTGGTTGAATATTTCAATGGAACAAACCGCAAATTAACAGCAGTCCTTGGACATAGTAAAGGTTTGTCAACTTTTGCCAAGAGTTGTGTAGTATATCAAGAGTATTTTTGTGCACTATGGTGAAGAAAGAGGTTTTGCACGTGAAATTATTATGCTTAGATTTTTATTCACTTTTGTTGAGTTCTGCATGTGATAATAGGATGTGATCATTCCAGCACTAACTTAATGGATCTCATTAGAACTTCGAAGTTAAGTGTGCCCGAGTGAGAGTAATGCTAGGATGGGTGACCACTGAGAAGTCCTCGTATTCCATCCCTCCTTTTTCTTTGAGCCATAGGTCTATTGGAAATGGCCTCTCTATCGCCCAAGGTAGGGGTAAGGTCTATGTATACTCTAACTTCCCAGGCCCCATCTGTGGGATTACACTAGTTATGTTGTTATTGTGTCTGCATGTGATAATCTTTCTTGTCCCACATAATCACATTGTGGCTCTTCTTTCATGCAGGGTAGGGGCATAATGGTAGTTATGGGTTCAGCAGAATCCCTTAAATTTGGCTCAAACCTTATATTTGTGTTAAAAATTCATTTAGTATGTACAAACATCCAAAACCCAATAGACGAAAAGACTTGTAGTCCAGAACCCATAAACAATAAATCCTAATTCCGCCTGTCTTCATGGAATCTGGTTAAGGTGTAACTGCAAAATCAAAGTTCAAGATGAAAGAAAGAGAGCCTTTGACTGAATCAACACTTGGGGGTCGTTTGGTGTAATGGATAGGAGAAGCTAATCCCGGGATAATTTTTTAGTAGCCTTTAATTCTTTGTTTGGTTGCACAGACTGGGATAACTTATTCCAGGATTAACAATTACTCCTGGGATAAGTTATCTCTTCCTGGGGTGGAGTATTTATCCTGGGATAAAGTATGTGAAATAATAAAAATACCCCGCTTGAACTCTCTTTTATACACTACTTTTACATTTATGTATATTAACATATTTTTTAATAATCTATACTATATTAAAAGTGTGAAGGCCTTTAGAAATGTTGTTTGAACTTTTTGTCTTTCATTAAAGACTCTTCTTTAGACAAAATCGTCTTTTCACCATTTTTTAAAAATTCTTATTTAATTATATTTATAATATTGACTTTTAAAATATATGGAAATAAATTATAAAATAAGGAATTCTAGCAGTGGGAAGACTCCTAAGTCTTCCTTATTTAATAGATTATTCCTTATTTGAATCAAGAAAATACTCTAGAACTACTAAGGATAATTCTAATTTACCATGATATATAGGACCTTTATAAATAAATATTTTATCAAAAGTACTTTTGTAGTGAATTATTTATCTTTTCATAAGTTCATAATTAAGTTTAATTTTTCTATATAATATTTGTTACCTGATGAGGTACATATTTTGATCTCGCGCAAAGCGCGTACAACAAGACTAGTACTTATAATAATATTCACAATCTTAATTACTTGTTATTTTTATAAATTTTTCATTAGAAAATATTATATTTTATGAATATAATTTTTATTTATGACTACATTATAAGTTGAATTTATTTATCTAATACTTATGTTTATTTATATTTTGATTTCTTTTAAAATGTTTACTCCACTACTAAATTATATATTTTAAACTAAATAGTTTATAACACTTAAAAATTATATTTTACATATCAATTAAAATATAAATTATTTTAATAATATATATTTTTTACTTTTAGGAAACTTAAAACATAAGTTTTATTTTTAAGTTAAATAAGATGGAAGTTTTGTTTTTAAGCTAAATAAGATGAAAATTTTGTTTTTAAGCTAAATAAGATGAAAATTTTATTTTTTAAGTTAAATAAGATGAAAAATTTATTTAAAGCTAAATAAGATGGAAGTTTTATTTTTAAGCTAAATAAGATGAAAGTTTTATTTTTAAGCTAAATAAGATGGAAGTTTTATTTTTAAAACAAATGGCACAATCGTTAAATAAGATGGAAATTTGCTTTTAACAATGAATAACTAAACCTTGCAAAGAAAGTGAAAAAAACTAAATAAAGTGGAGGGTATTTTTGTAAACAAACATCTTATTTTTAGAAATTGTACCATGAATAGTAGTTTGAATATGCCAAACTAAACAAACAATAAAAACTACTCCGAGCATAACTAATCCCACCATAACTTGTATCCAAATCGAACGACCCGTTACAGAATAGAGCCTTTTTAAGCTTATAGGAAAGTGATTTAATCCCCATGCCCTTATGAAAAGGATAGTACCACCCACCAAAAAAGCTCTCTCCCCTACTTCTTAGGAGAGAAACCAACCCTTTTCCGACCTCGTTCCGGTCCCATGCCCTTATGAAAAGGATAGTACCACCCCCCAAAAAAGCTCTCTCCCCTACTTCTTAGGAGAGAGACCAACCCTTTTCCGACCTCGTTCCGATGGCAGCTTGCTGGAATCAGCCAGCTTTCCTTCTCTCCTTTAGCTATTTCCTTCTGATTAGCTATTCCCCCACCTTTTCTTCTCTACCAAACCAGTACGGTGGTGATTCACTGTTCTTCCAATGGACAAGAATAGGATTTATTTCAATGCTGGTTATAAATCGTTTGACATTACGAGATGGAACTCTGGAAACTCAACCTGGTATGGATGGTTAGAAAGGAGTCACAGACTGATGAGGAGAAATTCGATAAGCAGCAAGATCATGGAGTGGATTTGCTTCACACTAAGAGAAGCCTCTAAAGACCAGAAGAAGGAGTGAGAAGATGGAAAATTACAGAGAAAGATGCTGAACATTTTAGTATAAGGAAGCATTATGAGTACGAAGGGTTTATGAGCATCCTGTCAATAAATAGAGGAAGGTCAGTCTTGATTATACTGGAAATTGCCTTAAATGCAGGTTGGTGTGACATTGCATTTAAGATAGAGAACTTCATTAATGCCCCTACAAGGCAGGAGATCGCAGGCCCTCCAAGATTGGCAGAATTCAACTACCCCTTGCTAAAGCCGTACAGGAAAGTAAATGGACTTCCTAAGGCCATTCATGAAGCAGAGGTGAGAAGCAACAAGGGTAGAATAAAAATAGATGAAATCTCAGACCCTCAAGGAGAAGGGCTATTGACTAGATGTTTGGTTGGTAGTATAGAACAGGATTGCAAAGAAAAACCTACACTAGCAGATATAAGGAAGTGGTCAAATCTAGCCTGGAAAAACACCTTTTGGGGTCAATATATATGAGATGTACGCTGAAAATTTTCTGTTTGAATTTCCCAACAAGCACATGGCGGAACAAGTTTTGAAAGGTCAATGGAGCTGGAGGAATATGAAATTCAACCTTGTAAGGTGGTCACCGATGGTAGGATGTACATCGAGTTCCATTATTGAGAAAGTGAAAATGAATTAGAGCAATCGGGGTTCCACTACACCTCTGGTCTCACAAGGTCTTCTATGAAATTGGCCTAATCTGTGAGGGTTGGGTAGCCACTGATGAGGAGACAGAAATCAGGAACCATTTGAAGTGGGCAAGAATTCTAGTGGCTAACGATGGGAGAAGTGTGCCAAATGAAGTCTCCGTAGTTCACAATGGCATAATCTTCTTCATCTTGATTTTGGTCGAAAAGAACCTAGATTTGAATTTCTGCCGGAGTTGGACAGCGGAGTTGCAGGAAAAGAGGACACTAGTAATTATCCAGTCCATGAGTTTACCCTGAAGAAAAAGAGGGGAATGGTCTGTGGTGAAAGTCTGGCTGTTCAGAAATCCCACTTAATTAGGGATTTGACTGGTAGAGACCATGTGGGGGTCTCATTCCATATAGCTGGATCCAGTGGCCCCATTGAAGCATGTGAGGAGCACATGCTGAACTTAAGTGATCTAAATTTATTGGGCCAGATCCAAAAGCCCAAGGAAACTTCTTCTTTTAACTTCAAAGATGGGTCTGATCTTGCAGCCCAAGTAATATGTAATGACATAACACTTCAGACCAGCATTTGTCAAACAGAAGTATTAATTGAAGCCATTAACGACTCCTTTCAACAGAGCTTTGACCAAGCAGCCATGCAAAGTTCAGCAGATATGGAGGCCCCGCCCAACAGTGTTGAAGCCATCAGAAAGGAGGTCAGGGAAGAAGACTCTACCAAGGTTTTGGTAGAATCAGAAAATCAGGGGAATTCGAGGGAGGAGAAACAAGGGGATAGGAATGAGATTGTGATGTACACCACAGCGGAAACAGAGGTAAGCTGGGATATTGAAGATGCAGAACCACTGAGTGTTCAACCTCAGTTGTTGATTAAAGAGAAAGAGAAGGAAACCTCACTGTGGGCACATAAACTTGTTGAAATTAGGCAAATTGCTGGGGGCAGATTTCCAGGGACATGAGGAGGAAGCTCTGGAACTACTATTACAGGTCGACAGTTGTAGAATCGCTAGAAGAATGAGGTCAGATGCAATGTGCAGAAAAACAAGATTCAAAGGGGCACAAGAATTAAAGAGTCTACTATCTTTTGATGTGAAATTCAAAAGCGGTGGGGAAAGGAGTAAGGGGAGGAAGAGTTTACAATCTGTATGATGCAGATTAAACTAGTTTCATGGAATGTGAGGGGGTTAAATTGCAGGGACAAAAGAAATTTGTCAAGAGTATGTTGACTAGCTGGAATGCAGACATAATATGCATTCAAGAAACCAAATTAGAGGGGGGCTTGACTGAAATAGTTAGAGAATTGTGGGGAGGCAGATGGATTAATTTTGCTTGTTTGGAGGCTAGTGGGACAAGAGGGGGAATATTGATGTTGTGGAACAGCAGGGTATGGAAGAAAGAGATTCTAGAAATAGGATCATACATTCTTACTTGCAAGTTTGAAGCTCAACTCCAGAATTTCTGTTGTCATGTTACTGGAGTTTATGCTCTGAATTGCTATATTGAAAGGAGTTTAGTATGGGAGAAAATAGGGTCGGTTAGGGGACTAATGGAAGGTGGGCAGTCTGTGGGGATTTTAATGTATGCTGATACATATCTATAAAAAGGAATTGCACCAGAAGAACAAAAGGGATGAAGGAATTTTCAGATCTTATCAAAGATATGAATCTCATAGATTTGCAACTAGAAGGAGCAAACTACACATGGTTCAAAGGGGACTTACATGAAGCTGTTTCAAGAATTGATAGGATGTTAATCTCGGCAGACTGGGATCATAGTTTCACTAATTTGAAACAGATTCCCTTGCAGAGGATTACCTCTGATCACACTCCTATTGTTCTACAAGGGGGATCTTGGGGAAGAAAGAAAAGTTACTTTAAATTTGAAAATTGGTGGTTGGGCACCGAGGGCTTTATAGACACAGTCAGAGGTTGGTGGAATAGGTTCAGGTATGAAGGAAGACCTGATTACATTCTGGCGGGTAAGATGAAAGCCGTAAAGAACAAGTTCAGAGAATGGAGTAAGAGTGAACAGGGGAACCTTGGGTCACAGGGGAAGAATTTGCTAGGAAAATTGGTTTCTCTAGAGACAATATCAGGAATAAGAATGCTTACAGAAGAAGAAACAACAAACAAAGCTGAACTGTTGCTTGAGTATGACGATCTGATTAAGAAAGAAGAAATTGCTTGGAGGCAAAGATCAAGGGCACTATGGCTGAAGGAGACAGAAACACTAAATTTTTTCACAAGGTTGCCAATGCTCACAAAAGGTACAACAATATAGACCAACTTTGTGTGCAAGGAAAAATAATGCCCAACCGAGGATTAGATGGGGAGGCCTAACTCCTACCCTTTCACGAGATATAGAAGAAAAGTTGAGTAATTTAAAGGCTTGGAGTAGTGGTGGAAGTGTGAACAATAAGTGGGACAATATTGTTGGTTGCATTAGAAAAGTAGCTACCGCAGTATTAGGGGTTTTGAGAGGGACCTTTGGTGGACGTCAGGGCGATTGGTGGTGGACCGACGAAATCCAAGGCAAAGTGAAAGCTAAGAAGATTGCTTATACAAAGTGGTTGGAGTGTAGGGATGAGGATGATAAACGAAGGCTTAAGGAGATCTATAAGGCTTCTAAGACAAGCGAAGATGGCGGTGACGAATGCTAAGACAGCAGCGTTTGAGCGCCTACATGAGGAACTAAGTGATAGAGGTGGGGATGAGAGATTGTATAGGCTCGCTAAAGAGAGGGAAAGGGAAGCCCGCGACTTGGACCAAGTGAAGTGCATCAAGGATGAAGAGGGTAAGGTACTGGTGGATGATCCTTCCATTAAGCTAAGGTGACAAGCTTACTTTCATAAACTCCTAAACGAAAAGGGAGATAGAGATATTGAGTTAGGTAAGTTGGCACACTCTGAAAGTCATCGAGATTTTGGTTATTGTAGATGATTCAGAGTTGAGGAGGTTAGACGTGCTATTCATAGGATGAAGAGAGGGAGGGCACTTGGACCCGATGAGATTTCAATAGATTTTTGGAAGAACATGGTCAAGGATGACATAGAGTGGTTGACTAGACTGTTCAATGCTATTATGAAAACTGCCAAGATGCCTGATGAATGGAGGAAGAGTACTA
>JBCEWC010012569.1:0-15744 GCA_038996855.1 Solanum aculeatissimum | reverse complement strand
AGTATCTCACTGGTCTTTGCATTTATCAAAGACTCCAAAGCATTAAACCTCTTGTCGACCTTTAAAGAATGACATTTGGTATCAGTGAAGTATGGTGCTTTGTTTTTTGGTGGTTAAAAAGTATTAAAAAAAAATTTGAATGTGCAAACATATTAACACTTACATATTTCTTCACATATTTCTTGACAAACTTTCTCACTTTTTTAAATCTTCATTTGAGCTTTGTTTGTCACGGGACGATGAAGATTGAGGCGTCTCCAATGACTTTGCATAATTTGATGTCTTTTCTGGAGTCTTAGAAAAGCGCACTGATTTCTTACGCTTGGTATGTGGAACTGGAACAACTTTGGTAGCATGCACAGACTTATGCTTTTTTGGGGGTGGTGGTGGAGTTGATATAGATGCACTGCGCTTTGACCTTCTCAGCAAATGTGCAAGTGGTTCAGTTGAGAAATCCTCAAAACCAGGAATGTTGTGCTGCCCAGAAGATTGAGTACGAATTCTTGGTGGAGAAGGTTCATTGGAAGGAAGAATATTGGGGCCTGGCAATTCAAATGTTGTTATTTCTTCGGGTGTTGCAACCAAGTTGAAACAAATAACCTGATAGAAATTTTTTATTGATGTTTGGTAATACTTGTTGTAACAAGTACAAAACATAACTAAAAAAATTTAATTGAAAAAATTTGAGATGATTCATATCTTGTTAAAAATGGTAGACATGAGAAAATTATATTTTGGCCTTAGTCCTGTAACTTTCCAGTTTAAGATCCTAAGAATGTTGTTTCCCAACTTAACAACAACATCAACCGGGACACTAGATGCACACTCATATATCCATGCATTTAATGCATATGACATGCCTGATAGCCGATACAATTTCTTTGATCTAGTAAACGCCTGTCTAAGGCTTTTGATCAGTTTATCAAACATAACTATTCCCCATGGATAATTAACATAGTTGTTATCCTCCACAAGTCGAAAGTGTTGCACTGGAATAGGTGACTGGTCAATTTGAGAAAATAGGAAGGTGTGAATGAAGTAGATGATAGCCATCTGGACAGCGTCTTCAGTGTTGTCTCATTGACCAATGTTGAAACGCTGAACCAATATCCCTTTTTTTTATACCATTGGGGGACTCAGGAAAGTATTTAACCAACAACTTGCTAGGGGCTGCGTCGGTGTAATGATACTCATCGGGATTGCCAGAACATTTTAACCCAGTAATTAGGGCAAAATCCCTGATAGTAAAACGAAGGACATTTCCCCTAGCGTGTCGGATATGCAACTCGTTAGGTTGGTCTTGCTTGATCTCAAGAAGCAACAAACACTTTATTATTTGCCCTTGAAAATTGCATTGAGGTATATTGAGGTAAAAACCAAAAATAGATTGTCGAAATCTTTCAAATCCATCTTCTCCAATTGATGACTTTATGTTATTGGCAAAAACAGAGTTGTAAGAGGCTCCAAACCTAAGACAATGTTTAGAAATTTGCTGTACAACATAGCTTGATCCCTGTATTTTGGAGTAATGAAGAACTTAAAATATATAATAAAAGAAAATTATTTTGAGAAGAGGATAAAGAATCCTAAAATATGCAGCAAGAAAAAAATATTTTTTAATTCCCTTATATAATCATGTGAATAGACAAAATTCAATTACTGAAATATACATTTCTTCCAGTCTGGTAATTCTGTTAAGAGTATTTACATGCATTTATTCATTTTAGAGTAGAAATTCATCAATATATTTTTATCGTTAGAGATTATATTATCTTATTTAGTTTTATTATCGTATTGTCATAGTTTTTTATTACCAAAACTTAAATGATAAAATCAATATTTTTTCATTGTAGAATAATGATTAGTGGACAAACGTGCAACGCATGTTCCCGGAGACTAGTATTTTTATATGATAGAAAATATTGGAAATTTGAGTAAATTAAGTTGTGTATTTTTATAATTTTTCCAAATTCATCCGTTGGGCCCGTGAGGCCAGCCCACTGGACTCGAGCCATTTAGAAGTGAAGCAATTAAGCCCAACCTCACTTGGCCCATCAACCTCATGATTGGAGTCACTGCATGAACAATTTTGTCCCTATTTTACCCCAAAAAAGTGTTTCATTCTGTGCCTCTTCGTGTGTCATCAACTATGATATTTTTGTTTCAAAAAGAAAAAAAATCAACTAGGAGATTTTCATTAGAAAAAAGTATCAATTTTGCCCTTAGCATTATTCAAAAACGAGCTATTTTATTCTTCGTTAATTTTTTTTTTTGTTGTTTGACTAAAAAAAAAAAATCACTTTCATATTTAATCTCTATCTAAATAACTTTAAACTTTTTTGTTCTCTCCAAGAATTACTTATCCTATTTCTTCTTTAAAGATTTCTATTTTTTTCTATAAATATAGAAATTGCAAGGACAAAAATATAAGTAGAATACAAAATTAACCAATTTAGAACGGTACTTGAATAAATTCATAAATCTTTTTCCATTAATACATAATTTTGTTCAACAACCAAAATAAAACAAAAAACAAAGGGTCTGTCAAACAAGTTGTTTAGGACCCAAAAAAGGTATCATTATTTTTCCCAACTGTAAACCCACAAGAGAGGACTGTAGTATCACTTCTTACTGACAAAAAGGATAGAGTTAATGGAGATTGCTGTACAATAACCATTATTCTGTTTCTTCTAGGTCACATGTCACATCTTAAATTGATTTGAATTTGATATATACTTCATCATATATATCATTTTATTTTTAACCTTATAAAAATATGTCAAGTTTATTATTTTTTTTTGTTAACTCCATCCAATTTGCTAAAGTAACATGTATACTAACCTTATTTTTGTTTCATTACTATCCAAAAGTCATAAACATCTTCACAATATGTATCATCATCAGTTCACCGCCATTGAAAGTGGTAAGAGTGGCAAATATAACTAATTGTTAGATGATTATTCAAAGCCGACGTTTGGACGAATCCAACAATTTTTTCATAGTTTTTACATTTATAGTAAAAAATTAAATAAATATAAATTAACTTGTGAATCCTCTAATAAAACTAACTAATAACTCGGTGGTAAGGAAGGGGCCACCGAAACGCTTTTTCCCATACTAGACTTTGGGTTCGAACTCAGTGGGAGTCAGAATTTTGATTAAGAAGTATTAAAATTTTCAAAAAGTGGTAATATATGACATTTATACATGGAAAAATTGTTTTTATCTAGTTAAACTGTATAATTTTTCAATGAAGAGGTATCAACCAATGCACGACTCCGCCATTGTTCGAACCCCATTATTCTTTTTGAGAGGAAGCATTCTTTGCAATATTTTTCTTTTTTTTAAATTTTCAAAATTTTAATCTTGTCTCCACCTCCGATTCAAAGTAACCAACATCTTTATCGTATAATGGGTTGTATTGAGGGTTAAGTGAAACCAAAATGAGACCTTGTATTACTAAATAATAATACATACTCTAATATTAATTTTCACCTAACCAAAATCTTAGTAACTCAGTTGGTTAACTACTGAACTCTCCCACCTTATTGTGAGAGTTTGATTCCCTAATCCCCCTCCGTATTTCCCTTTCCCCTACGATAAGTGCAAATAAATGTTTCCAATTTACAAAGGATGAATGGTTTGGGCATCTTTAAGTGTGAAGAGTGGGCAGTACAATGATTATAGAACCAAAGGGTTATAATTTCATTATAGAATTTGAAATAATGGAAGTCAGAGAAAACATATATAAAATTGACAAATTCAAATGTGGATATTATAGCATTCACAAGTTGTTGTTTTTATGTGGTTGGTAAGGACAACACACCACCACCAGCACCTTTTTCACTTTTTACTATCAACTTATATGTGAAAGCCAAACCAAAAAGACAAGTACTACTCCTCCACTTTCACAAAAGTAGCTTGGAAGTTCATTCTTTTCATGAATTAGTCATCCATCACTCTCATTTTGTTTTTAAATTTTTTACTTTCAAATTATTGAAATTGCATGGCTTGCTTTGCTAGAGAGTAGTGTTCCAATTCTATACAAATTATAAGGAAATTTGTTCAAATTTACCCTTAATATTTGCAATTTAACAATTACTGAAAAAAGAGATTGATATACAAGTGGAGGATAGTGTAAGAGAAACGAGGATGGAAATGTGTGAAAAGGTCTTAATTACTACTCTCTCTGTCCAATAATAATTGTCCATTATTGACATATGAATGAAGAAGCAGTAAGTCCCACATTGGAGCTCGACTAAATCCAGATTCACGCAGGAAGTCCCACATTGGGGGGGAGTCCGACTAAATCCAGATTCGCGCCAGGAAGTCCCACATTGGGGGTAAAGTGCTCCCTAACACATACGGCTTTGTACCCAAGGGGCTCGAACCGAGATCTTTAGTTAATGATGAAAGAGTACTTATCACTCCACCACAAAACCTCTATTGTTATCTGGAGGAGTATTTAAAAGACATTCAAACACATTTAAGCATTTATTGAACTGAAAGAAAAGGAAAAACAACTGAAAGGTGATATTTTGCAAATTTAAGTTTCAAAAGAAGGATATCGCCAATTTCTCTGCTGTATTTGTTTGCAACAAATAAACTTAGTACAAATGCTGTCTATATAGTCACAACAAATAATTTCTTTGGCATGTGCTTGTAACAAAAGTAGAATGGTGCAACACAACATGCTGTCTTAAAACTTTAGGTCCTATCTAGTTCCTCCTTTTGAGTTCTTGTAACATGTTTTCCCACGTATGTGTCTGTTTTAATTTTTGTATTTTTGTTGAAATTTTTGGCAAAATATCGTACTAGTAACTGATTCAAGAATGTTTTCGAAATATAAATGTCGTTACGCTCACAATAATCCAAATTTTAATTGATGATGTAGTAAGATTTTTTTGTTTTTAATCAAAAACCTCAAGATTGTGTCTCTTGTTCAAGCAATTCATGTTAAGCAGAGTTGTCACTTTATTTTTTTTGTTTTCCATTTGGTGTTTGGAGCTCGTGAAACCCCGAATAAATCTGGATCACACACTGCAGGACCCATCGGGGGTGACACTCCCAACAAGATTTTTTTCATTCGCAGGACTCGAATCAAGACCTTTGATTAAGGATAAAGCAGTTTCACCACTTCGTCACAATCCATGTTGCTGAGTTCTCACTTTAATGACTCTCATATTCAGCAGATATGTAATGAATGTTGGCTATCAGTCAGAGTTCGAATTCCATTAGCCTATTGATCATGAGTGATAATAATAGAAAATAAATTTAAAATAAATAAGTAGCATTTTGATTCTAATGATACATAACTCAATATGTGTAATTTTTAATCAATTAAAAAATTCTTGTCATATAGAGAAACTACTCATAATTGACTATTTATAAAATTATAGTACTCTCATTAATTATGAAACATTATACAAACTCAATATAACACACAAATAGTTAGGTAATAAGTGTATACATAGTACAGTTAATAAGTTTTTTGAATATGAACAAACAAAGGGATGAGAAATCCATAACCTAATTAATTGAAGATTTAATGTTCTTAGTGGATATAATGGGAATTAAAAAAATTTACCCAATAACAATTGGATGAAAAGTATTACTCTCCCTCCGTCCATCTTTACTCGTCTTCTATACTATTTTTGAGATGTTCAATAATACTTGTTCACTTTATGAAATTAAGAGATAATTTTACACTTAATTTCTAATTTATCATTATCATTAATTATAGTCATTTCCTTATTCACCAATAAAGTTGAAGTTCAAATAATCAACCAACTGAACTACTAAGATTTTCCGTGATCAGAATTCTTGGAATTCAATTCCATGGTTTTTTTTTTAAAAAAAAGAGTCCTTTTCAATGTTTTACTCATCATTCTTCCTTTTCCATTTTGAATTTTCCCAGAAAGTAGGCATTGGAAAAGAGTTCACGATATCGTCCAAAAATGAAAATGACTATCCCCTAAAGTTTATTCACAAAAAGAGATTTTTTTTTCATGTGATTCCCTTCATAGACCATAATTAATTTACCACACTACTAATTATATTTTGTCCTTTTCTATTTTCTTGTCAAATTCCTCAAAGCAACTCAATCCCCATGTTTGTATAATTCTGTGTTAATTGTTTTTTTCCTATCAGCTTTTTTTTTAATCTTTCTGTGAAGATTCCCTAAGATTTTTTTTTATATTAAAATTGGAGATATATAAAAAAGAAGAAATCTCAATTTTCCTCTACATTGTTAAAATAAAATTAAAAAAATAGAATAAATAAATTGAAATGTGCTATTATAAATTTTGGTCTTAGGTCTAACTCACACCTCAAAAGCTAAGAAGGATTGTTTAAGCCTCATAAGGAGTTCACCCATCTCATTAACCTTTGATGTGGGACTTTTGTCATAAGCATTGTGTGTGGGCAATTTTTAATTTTTGGGGGCCAACATTGGATGAGATGAGTCATGTTCTGATACCATGTAAAACTAAGTCTTGAACCTAACTCACACCTCAAAAGCTAGCTCAAAGAGAGGAAGATTGTTCAGGCTTTATAAAAAGTAGACTTTTGTCATTCTTCAACAGCTATATATAACCAATAGTGATGGAATACAAGTTTTTTTTGTTTTTTTTTTAAATACTCTCTCCGTCTCAATTTATTTGTCATGTTAAGGTTTGACACAACCCTTAAGAAAAAATCAATTAGGAGTGTTGTTTGACTAATACATCCCTTATAAATAATTAATTTTATTTATCTATATATGTGTCTCTTAATTCTAAAGTAATTAGTGTTAAGGACAAAATTGAAAAAAAAAATCTCTCTTGATAATCCAAATTGGCAATTACTCCCTCTGTCCATCTTTACTTGGCCCCTGTTGACTTAACACAGAAATTAAGAAGTAGTAAATGATAAAGATAATTTTATCAAATTACCCTTTGAATATAATTAATACAATATATTGAAAAATGTAATAGGAAAATAACTATAATTATTAACAAGGGTAAATTAGGAACCAAGTGTAAAATTATCTATTGATTTCATAAATTGAACAAGTATTATTGGACATTGTAAAATAGTATAGGAGCCAAGTAAAGATAGATGGAGAGAATATTTCAGAACAATTATTTTTAATATATATGATAAATAAATTGAAACGAAAAGAGTAAATGAGGAAGATGAGGATTTCTTGATTTGGAAAAATTAGTGCAACAAAAGTTTCAAAATTACACATGAATTAAATGCCTTGAGCAATAAATTATAAAATTCAAAAGGCAACCTAACCTGTTCTCTTACATTTATGTCTAGTACTTCCTTACTACTGGTCAGGACTCAGGAGACACTAGTCTTCTATTATTTTGACTGTCTTATTGTTACTACTTTCAATTTTAAAACAAAACATAAAAATAAACAACTCCCAAACCTCAGCATCTCAAAACCATTTTGTTCATCACTCAAAAGGAAATGATACTATTATTGCTCAATAAATTATTTAAACAATTTTTCATATCTATCTCTATTGTAAATTTGTCTTTTTAAAAATATTTGTCTTTTTTACTAATATTTTTACTTATTAAAAATTTATACACTTAAAAAGATTTCATATTTAAATTCACGATTGAATTTAAAGGTTAAACTCTCAAAATTCGAACGTTACAATATAGATAGGGACGAAATTAGTACTTCAATTTGCTTATCTTATTTTTCTCTTATATTTAAGATCAAAAGATATTTTGTTGTCGTTACTTTTTAAAATTTTATTTTAAGTTATAATTAGAAAATAAATTAAAATGGATGAAATAATTTTTAAAAGTTTGAAATTTTTTAATTCAAAATGATTGTTTTCCCAACTAGCTATTTACAGGTTACTGGTTACCCCAGTTACTAAGATTCAAATTAAGATTCTTGGAGTTTTCTTCTCTCTGCTTATTATTTTTATCTCCACACCAGTATTCCATCAGTCACACCCTGCAATTCTTCTTCACAAAAGCTAACTCTCCTTTCTTGAAATTTGTCACCAAAAACAACTTTACCTCACAAACTTTTCCATCCATTTTCTTGCAAAACCAAACATGGATTTTCTCTCTTTTATCTCTTCCATTTTCTTTTTCATTCTAATCCTAACATTCCCACAACAAAGAGTTTCTTCTGAAGCCACTAAAACTTCACTGTCTTTGCTCATGACTATCAAAGCATCTTTGGACCCAAAAAGCCTCATTCTTTCATCATGGTCACCTGATTCTACTGACCCATGCAATGGTTCATTTGAAGGTATTGCTTGTAATGAGCTTGGTCAAGTTGTTAACATTTCTTTGCAAGGCAAAGATCTTACTGGGAAAATCCCACCTGAGATTGGTCAGCTTCAGAGCTTGTCTGGATTGTACTTGCACTTCAACAAGCTACATGGGGTTGTACCTAAGGAAATTGCTAACTTAACTCAGCTCTCAGATTTGTATCTCAATGTGAATAATCTTTCTGGGGTTATTCCTCCTGAGGTTGGCAACATGTCTAATCTTCAAGGTAGGTTCTTTTTGTTTTTTTTTTGAGGAAAAAAAGTTGTTATCTTTGCTGTTTGGGTAAGTGTTGGTAAAAAGTCCCAGTCTTGATGCTTAATTTTTACTTAATTTGTATGAATATTTCAACCTTGCCAAGTAGATCTATAGCTCTCTTAATGAAGTGGGTATCTGAATAAAGAGCTCAAGAAGTGATAATGCTGTTTGTTGAGTAATTTCACAATGTCTATGTTTTTTCTTGAAAAAACTAGTACTCATTAGTCATTGTAAGTCTATTAAAGAGGTATCCTTGACGATGTATCTTTGCTGAGGTGATTTTTGTTCCTATGTAACCTTACAGCTGGGTGCTAAGAACATCAAACTCTTGAAAAAGACTCAATCTTTGGTTTTTTGTTAAGCTTTTCTGTGTCATTTGTACCTTTCCCCATTGCTTGAGCTTCAGTATGGATTAATGCTTGAAGAAAGTTGCAAATTTCTAGTCTCTTATTTAGGAAGTTTAGTCTTTTTTCTGCAATTTCTGGTTGAATGAAATCTCAAATGAAAGTAATTGAGCTCCATTTGTTTTCTGAATTTACACAGTATTGCAACTATGTTATAACCAGTTGACTGGAAGCATACCTAATCAACTTGGGGCTTTGGAGAAACTCAGTGTGCTTGCTTTGCAAGTCAACCAGTTAACTGGAGCAATTCCTGCAAGGTTGGGGGACTTGGAGATGTTAACCAGGCTTGACTTGAGCTTCAATCATCTTTTTGGGTCGATTCCAGTGAAACTAGCTTATGCTCCAAAGCTAGAGGTTCTTGATATCAGAAATAATACACTCTCTGGCAATGTCCCTCAAGGTAATTCTATTTGATTTTCTTGATAGTAATCCTATTTCACTGTTTCAGATGCTTGTGAATCCCTATGTTTACTATTAGACATAACCGTAGAACTAACTCTCCTTTTTGGTCTTTTTGGTTCGGGCAATGGATGAAATGAAGCCTTAAAAAGACTGAATGAGGGATTTCAGTATGCAAACAACCCAGACTTATGTGGAATTGAATATTCTTCCTTGAAACTCTGCACTGTATCTAGTCTAAACCAAGACAGGCCGCAACCATTTGAACCTGGTTCAAATCTTCTCCCCACAAAAGATATCCCAGAGTCTGCAAATGTTGTGCAAACAAAACAAATTAGTCAGTCCAGAAAATCACAGACTGCTGTGGTTCTTGGTGTTATTGCACTTTTTGCTGCAGTAGCAGTAACTGGACTTTTCACATTTTCGTGGTACCGTCGTCGGAAACAGAAAATTGGAGGTACTCTTGATACCTCTGATAGGCGACTCAGTACTGATGAGGTGAAGGAGATATCTAGAAGAAGTGCATCACCGCTCATCAGCCTGGAATATTCAAATGGCTGGGATCCTCTAGGCAAAGGCCGAGGCGGAAGTGCTTTTTCTCAGGAAGTATTTGAGAGCTTTATGTACAATTTGGATGAAGTTGAGTCTGCTACACAGTACTTTTCAGAGGCAAACTTGTTAGGCAAGAGTAATTTCACAGCTGTCTATAAAGGGACATTGAGGGATGGGTCTCTTGTTGCTATTAAGTGCATTTCCAAGACTAGCTGCAAGTCTGATGAAACTGAATTTCTCAAGGGACTAAAACTCCTAACCTCATTGAAACACGAAAATCTTCTGAGGTTGAGAGGCTTTTGCTGTTCCAAAGGTAGGGGAGAATGCTTCCTGATCTACGATTTCGTCCCCAATGGAAATTTGTTGCAGTACCTTGATGTGAAGGATGGAAAAGGAAAGGTCCTTGATTGGTCAATTAGACTTTCTATAATCAAAGGCATCGCTAGAGGTGAGCCACTGTTTGATTATTGTCTCATGTTTGATGTTTTCATTGTAGCTCTTTGACGACCATATTTATGCTCAAATCAGATCTTAGCTTGGAAGGCAACTGCCTGTACATATCCATGGTTAATATTTTTTCTTGCTCCTGTTATTTGGATAACAAAATCTGATATCTGTTGTCTAACAGGTATTCATTACTTGCATGGAAACAAGGGAAGCAAACCTGCTCTAGTCCATCGAAATATATCAGCTGAAAAAGTACTTGTTGACCAACACTACAACCCATTGCTCTCGGATTCTGGTCTGCACAAACTACTAGCAGATGACATTGTTTTCTCAACACTAAAGGAAAGTGCTGCAATGGGCTACCTAGCTCCCGAGTACACAACCACTGGCAGGTTCACCGAAAAGAGTGATCTCTATGCATTTGGCATGATCATATTTCAGATTCTCTCCGGAAGACGTAGAATCACCCCTTCTAACTATCAAGGGGCAGAGTTGTGCAGATTTGAAGACTTTGTTGATCCAAATCTTTGGGGCAACTTTGTTGAAGCGGAGGCAGTTCAGATGGCAAAGGTTGCTCTACTTTGCACGCACGAGTCACCAAATCAGAGGCCAGACATTGAAATTGTCATGCAAGAACTGAATGATTTAACCTCCAGCATGAGTCATGAATGCTAGTACAACACCCAAATTCTCAAATGACCATTAGGAGCCTGGTACTAACTTCTTACTGATGCCAGGAGTTGGCACCCTTTTCCCATCCTTCCTATCCTGCATGACTTGTGCTTGAGGACGACACTTGAATTTTGGGTGCCTGTTCCGCATTGTTTAGTACTAATGCATCTCAACCTAGGTAGCCTCGAGTGATCAGTTCTCTTGTATTATGCAACTTAACCATAATTCTAAGCAAGTTTTCTCCACTTGCAAACTAATGTATCAAAAGTGCGATTTCTATTTAGCATCATATATGACCTCTTGCTATATGGAGTACTACTAGATATCACTATTGTGAGGGTACAGAAAGGTGGTTCAGCTTTTTTTGGTCTTCAAAAGTAAAAGATCACAAAATTATATGAAATGTACAACAAAAAAGCAGCAACTCTACCCCATCTGCAATCTCAAATAGGAAAAAGGAATAAAAGAAAACAGAGAGAGAATATCAAGAAATGGAGTATCCTAAGCTATAAATTTTGGACATACTTCATATTTAGCACTCCAAATTGATAAAAACTGGATGGTCCAAACTTACTCTCCAGAATATGATGTAAGAAAAGTCAAGATGACAAAACAACTTCTTACTCCAGCTAAGATCCAAATTCTTCTAATCCCAACATGTGATCTTTCTGACGTTTGATTCCACCACCATAAATTTCCAAAGTAAATAAGTATAATGTTTTGGCTGGAACCAATAAGGACATAATGCCCCTCCCATCCCTGGAAAAGCATTGTAGGAGCACTTGAATCTTTTGTGTCTACACTTGCCATTTTACCTCATCATCCAGTTCACAAACTTGATTCATTCTTAATTTATACACGTGAACGTCTGGATTTAACTTATTTATACCGACAATGTAAAATTTACACTTACCGGTATATTTTTACCTCTTGTAATACACCATGTACCTGACTTAAGACTTATTTTTCAGCTTACTAATTCCACTTATTATGGACGTTACGCTTAATGTATAATCGAAGTTAAGCTCTTTCAGTTTTTAAAGACAAAAGTAGGCTCTCGTGACTAGAGAAGCTACTCTCTGTTGCCTGTGAGTATTTTTTGTCCTTGGCAAAGTTGTCACCCTTCTCTTGGACCTCCTACTAATTACACTGTAAAGGGGTTTCTATTATTCTATTGTATCTAGCTCCTTAAATTAATTGATACTAGCAGTACTATTTTTTATTGCTGAAATTGCAATATGATTTTATCCTAATGTGCAATAATTCTTGGGAGGAGGAACCTAAGGGCCTAAGGAAAATGAGAGTTATAGCTTATAGGAATTACTATGTGACTTTCTCTGGTAGGCTAACTCTAGTTTCCTACTCTAATTGATAGCATGAAGGGTTGGGTGGCTGCTACACATGTTTGCCCCACTGTCATTTGAAAAATCCACCTAACTGTTGAAGGCCTAATTTGAAGCGGAAATGTGCACGGATAGCCTATTTGAGAATCATTAAGGCATAGTCGAGTTCATAAGATTTCGTAATTTTAACCACTTAAAAATCAACTTCAGACATATGGGTTTGAAGTTTGCTTTCTAAAACTTGACCCGGACCAAGCCCAACCAGCCCAAAAATTATTTGGTGTATCAAGATTCAAGGTTAAATGTTAGCAATTATAATTGTATATTTAATTTTGCATACTCTTGACACAATTAAGAAGAAAATTTGCTCACTCTACACCGAATTACTCCCTCTGAGACTACTCGCTCTGCCACTGCTTAGGACTATTGGAGCAGGCATCTCTCTGCTATAAACTGGACCCTAATCACTCCCAATGAAAATCTTCAGCTTTTAATCAACCATTACTCACTTAATCATTTGAATCTCACTGAAACTCTCCTTGTTCCTCTTTCCATAGCTACCTTAAAACTCTTATCTTGTATTGGCTACTCAAACCTACTAACTATAATAATCTAGCTCAGTGGTGCACAAAACAAATAGAACAATAATTACGCCTCAATCTCAAAATTCTCACTTACCATGTTAGTAAACTCATCTCAAGTCAATATTATAAAATAAAAATAAAACAAAAAAAAAATACTAGAAGTTCTTACATTTTACATTTTTTTATTACGTTACAATCTTATTTTTAATGATGTCAATGCCTATCACATTAGCTGGTGGAATTTAACATCCTTGGACCTTGAGGTAGTTGGGTGTGGATGGGGAATTCAAGATGTGGGACTCTAGGAATTGTGAAAAAGGTAAGACTTAAAGAGAGTGTTTAACTGCATTTTGTTTTGGACTCTCTTATTTGATATATTTACAAGTTGCAAGACTGTTTTTCCTGCTGCTTTGCTAATTACAGAGGAACAGATTAAAATAATTTCCCTGTTCAGAGCTAAAAAAATGCTAATGACTAGTTAAATTTGGCTTCCTGAATGGAGGTAAACTCCTCAACCACAAAGGAGAGACCTCATACCTATACACAAACCATCTGTAATGTGGAATAGATCTCTTCAACTTGAGCATGGGATTTGTCTCCCACGGAGAACTCGTGGACAATTCCTTGGAGCTCGATCCTACTGCTGCCCACAGTTTTCTTCAGGTCCCTTTCTTTCATTATAGTCCGAACCCTTCTAACATAGTCCCACTTACCAAATTGGGCATATATGTTAGACAAAAGCACGTAGGAACTTGAATTATGAGAATTTAGTCCAACTAATTGCTTATCAATTGGGTCGCCAATGTGCACATTTTCTTGATTCCTACATGAACTTAGCAACGTTCGCCAAACTACATCATTAGGATAGATTGGCATTTCATCGACAAATTTTATGGCCTCCTCCACATGCCCTGCTCGACTAAGGATGTCAACCATGCATCCATAATGCTGGAGTTTAGGTTCCATATGATGTGCCCTTCTCATGATCTCAAAACAGATCATGCCTTCCTTTACCAGTCCAGAATGACCACAAGCATTCAAAACTGCAATAAATGTGATATCATCAATATCTAATGAAAGTCTTTCCATCTCCATGAATAATTGGAAAGCTAGGTCCCCAAAGCCATTAATAGCCAAACCACCAATCATAGCATTCCAGTGATCAACTTCTTTTTCTTGGATGTCATTGAACACATCCATTGCACTATCTACACTGCCACATTTTGCATACATGTCTATCAAAGCGACACCAAGTTTTCCAGCCACAAAAAACCCGTTCTCCTCTATGTAAGAGTGCAGTGCAATCCCTTCATCAATGTAACCTAACTCAGCAACTGCAGAAAGTGCAATCGACATGGTGGTACTATCAGGAGCCAGACTACTTCCTCTTAACATATCATGAAACACTTTTAATGCTTCAAGGCAGTGGCCATTCTTGACGTACCCAGCCATAATAGCATTGCAAGAAATCACATCCCTTTCAGGCATATCATCAAAATAGCGTCTTGCAATATCAATCTTGCCAATTTTTGCATACCCATCAACCATTATTGCCCAGCTGACTACATCCTTCTTCGGTATCATGTCAAACAAAGCAGTAGCCTTTTCAGCATTTCCACTTTTAACACAGCAATAAAGCATCAAATTCCAAGAAACCAAATCCCTTTCCGGCATTTTATCAAACAGCTCCAAAGCAACACCAAACCCTTGGTCCAATTTGACATACCCAGTAAGCATAGCATTCCAAGAAACCAAATTCCTCATCTCTATTGGCATAAAATCAAACAAACGACAAGCAACATCAAGCATTCCACATTTCACATACCCATCAATCATTGTATTATACGAAACAGAGTCTCTCGTAAACATTCTATCAAACACTTGGTGACCATACTCAACAAACCCACACCTGACATACATGGAAATCAAACAATTTTGTAAAAACATATCAGACCCAAATCCTATTTTCCTCAATAGTCCATGAACCTGCATTCCTCGCTTAACAAAACCCATTCTTGAACAGGCTTTCAACACTATAGATAACGAATACTCATCCACAATAACTCCATTTTCAAGCATCAAACAGAATACTTCAAAAGCCTTATATGGGTTATTTCCATGTGAAAATGACTTCATTATCACATTCCACAGAAATGGGTCTTCTTTATTTCGCTTTGAACAACAGAAATTGTCAGAAAAGAATAGAAAACGACCAAATTCAATGATGGGTGTGTGAGATGAAGAAGAGAACTTTAAGATAAGTTTTGTGGTCAAAAATGGATTTTTTACAAGTCCTGTGGTTATCAATTGGGCATGAATTTGATCAATGTCTACTTGTGTTTTGCATTTCTGGTTGAAAGTCAGTGTTGGGTGCGCTAAGTTCCATGCTTGGCTTGAATTTGTTACAAGAAGCATCAGTTTTGGTGCTTTGAATTCTTTGTTCTCGAGTACAAAGAGTCAAGTTCGTTAATTTGCTTTAACGGCCAATATAGAGGATTGATATGTGGATTTTGTCATTAATTGGGTTATAACGAATGGTGGCCCATAAAAATATCTGGCCTTTGGTTTGGATAAAATTCACAGCAAACAATACAAATTTCATTAATTTAGGGTTGTTGAGCAACTGCTCTGAATCCGTAACAAGGATCAGGTCCTTACAAGTATCAATAGAAATATAAATGCAGCACAAAATAAGAAAACAACAATTTAACGTGGAAAAACTCCTTGCTCAAGGGAGGAACAACCACGACCTGTTCAATAGGAATTTCAAAACCCAAAATCCACTAAAGAATGAGCA
>JBCEWC010012568.1:0-15745 GCA_038996855.1 Solanum aculeatissimum | reverse complement strand
TGCATTGCATGCCCACATACTTAGTGCTTAATTGTGCTAACCCATATTCTTGTCTACATGTTCTAACCATGTAGGGGTAGAGGGTGATTATTACATTCTACCGGATGACGCTTGATATCTTGTTGAAAACTTGCTAGTGGTGAGCCCTCTTGTTCAAGGGCAATAGCCACCGTCTATCCATAACTTTAGTTTATGTATTTACTTCCTATGTCTTGAGGGTGAGCCTCAAACTTGTCTAGGCTCCGCTCATCTATGTAGAGGCATTGCTAGACAAATCTATACTCTTGTACGTTTGGCTTGAATGTATGATATTTGGCTATGTAATACGATGCTATTTCACTTGATTTATGATTCATGTCCTCTTGTTATGATATTGAGTTGAATGTTGAGTATTGTGAATGACTATGTGCTAGGTGTATGCATGCTTGTCCCATCCCCGATATTATCCCCATAGCTTGAGTCCCAAGTCTCCAATTCCTTAGAACTTGCTTGCTATGTGTTTAGCTTCCGCGTTCCCTAACCGATGATGAGTGTAATGATGCTATGATGGCTTGATCGAGGTTCTTCGGGTCCTCTTTTTCCCTGTCACATCTAGGCCCCCTATCCGGGTCGTGGAATAAAGACCTCCAACACTTAGAAAATTCTAAAAACTTACCTAGGATCTACGAACTCCATTTATGGCCCATAGTTTATTTCACGAAGTGTAAAGTTAGTTCGTAGAATTTTCCATTGTGAATTTTTACTTACTGAATTTGGATCTATGGGTTGTGACTACGAATCGTGGTTTGATCCACGACCCATACATTAACCCATAAACTCTCACTTTTCTCAATTTTTGGGCTTTTCTAATGATGAGTCCCACATGTTTGGTGCCTACTTTTGTCCTCAATAAATATTTTCACCTTTGAAACTAACTAACTGTGCTTGAAATGTTAGGTTTGGTACATAAAGACCTAAGGACAAAAGAGAGCAAGACAAAGCATAATGAGCAAAAAGTGCAAATATTATGGGCAAAAGAGGAATCACTAATTCTAATCGGTGACACACCAAGTGGGAGATGCATCACCAAAAATGCCCGAACAATCCCCAAAAAGATTCAGAAAATTAGCGGCATAAATAAGAAATTGGCATATCACTAAATACAAAATATGGTCTCGGTTACGACCGCCAAAAGTTTCTGAATGATGATGGACAAAGGATTGAGACTCGAGGAAATTTGGTAATGGTGTAGGAGATTTTGTGATATGCAAAAGTCAATTTGGCGGTCCAGTGTTCACAACCAAAAGCTTAAAAGAGAAATCAAATGTGCGGTATAAGGAGTAATCGGTGCATAGCCGATTGGGTTGGCGATGCTCGACTTACGCTGCCAACTGGGTTTGTCGGCCAATCTGTAGGAAGTATTTAAGTTGAAAATTTGGGAGATTTTGGGGAGTTCCAGGAAGTACCAATCTAGATTAACCTTGTACTCTTTCATTTCTATTCTTTAAGAAAACATTTGCAATTTGTACCAAAATATTTGCATCAAGTTGAGTTTATGGTGATTTCAATTCTTCTTTGGGAGCTTCAATTCGAGCCATGAATAATATAATTGTTATTTTATTTTCTTCTGTATCCATGTTAGGCTAAAACCCTACATGTTGGGGGTGTGTATTAACTTGGAGTTTTGAAATTATGATTGAGTCTATATTTATTTGGATGCATTGCTATTAATTAGCATGAGTTCATGTTTATTACCATGTTTAATTAATGCTTTGAGGTTACAAACTCAGGATTTATGTCTAGATCTTTGATTATTGTATTTATCTTTGAATAATTGAAGTGGATAATGAATGTGATAGTCTGAATGTTGTGGGCTTGGTTGAATGCCTAGTTAGGATTCAATCGACTAAGGTTTTAGAGGGATTTTCTAATAAATTACATAGGTCCTAATGAGTCCTAATGTGATATGGCATATGAGGCCTTACTGTGTTCATATGGAATGCTACTTTTGTGGGATTGGAAATTATGGGTTACAAGTAATCTATCCTACTCATGTCTAATTAATGCATTTGTTCAAAGCATATGACCCAATATATACTTCTTGCCCCAAGTGTACACACCCCTGGTATGTTCTTTCTCTATTTGTGTTAAAGTCAATTTAGGCAATCATATTTTTATTAAATCTAGTTCAATTAATTCATAATCATTTTTGTTAAGTCTATAAACCATTAGAACAATTCAATACTTCAAACTGTGAACCATCAACCCTTTCCTATGGATTCAACCCTGACTCTTAGTTGGGTAAATATGCTGATGACGACCACCATATATTTTATTCATTCTGGGGTATGATTGAGCAACATCAAAATGGTACAGTTTCTGGGAAATGGTGTAGTTTTCTGGTATAGAAGAATTCTATTGAACTAATTCTTTGTAGTTGTCCTTACTGCTTGTTTTTCTTTTTTTCCTTTTGTGTGATTTAATTTTTCAATGAAAGATATGAGCACTCAAGGTAGTATAAACAGTGATGACATCAAAAATCTCAACTGCGTCCAACTCAGGAGTACTGAGGCTATTAGATTTCCACCTCTTGTCGGC
Organism: Solanum aculeatissimum; assembly: GCA_038996855.1. Classification (NCBI taxonomy): domain Eukaryota; kingdom Viridiplantae; phylum Streptophyta; class Magnoliopsida; order Solanales; family Solanaceae; genus Solanum; species Solanum aculeatissimum. The sequence continues at coordinate 13,168 of JBCEWC010012568.1, read as the reverse complement.
AATGTAGTGTTTCATGTGACTGCCACCATTCTCCAATTATTGCAGCCCAAAGGTTTATATGGGGGATTTTGCACATGAGGACGCTCATGAACATAATCATAACTTTGTGGATGTGTGTTCTCCATTCATTTTCAAGGGTATCACTCAAGAAGAAATCCAATTGAGGTTGTTTCCTTTTTCATTGTTTGGGGAAGAAATAAGATGGCTAGCTGAGTTACCGAGAGACTCCATTACTTCTTGGGAGGAGTTGATTGAGGCTTTCTATAAGCGATTTTCCTCTCCTTTCAAGATGGTGAAGCTGAGAAAGAGCATAGAGAATTTCAAGCAAATAGATAGGGAGCCATTTCATGAAAAATGATTGCAATTACAAACGCTTTAATTACAATGTCCCAACCATGGAATTTCGGATCATCTCTTGCCTCAATACTTTTATGTTAGCCTCGGTACGATGAATAGGGTGACGGCTAGCAGAGTTACCGAGAGACTCCATTACTTCTTGGGAGGAGTTGATTGAGGCTTTGTATAAGCGATTTTCCCCTCCTTTCAAGATGGTGAAGCTGAGAAAGAGCATAGAGAATTTCAAGCAAATAGATGGGGAGCCATTTCATGAAAAATGGTTGCAATTACAAAAACTTTAATTACAATGTCCCAACCATGGAATTTCGGATCATCTCTTGCCTTAATACTTTTATGTTAGCCTCCGTACGATGAATAGGGTGATAGCAGATCAACTTGTGTAAGGTGGTATTATGAAGTAATCGTTTGCCACAACTTTAACCCTTCTTCATGATATGATGACGATTAATTAGGCTTGGTACACTAGAGATGATCTTATCTCTTCCTTGCCTATGGGAGTGTCTAAATAGCAATTTGTGAAAGACCAAGAAAGGGATGAGAAGATGGCAAAGATGAAAACACAATTATAATTGCTAACTAAGCATGTTACGGGTAAAAATTGCAAGAACGTGAATGTTATTAGTTATAGTAGTGGTGTATCCTTTGATGATTTTCCTTATGAGGCTACATATAATGAAGAAGTATATTATTTGGGGAACCAAGAGGTGGGTTCTCGGCCGGTGTTTCCAAGGCCATCCAAGAATCAAGATTGGATGAATGATGGTCGATGGCGTGAGAAAGACTAGCGTGATAGATATGGAGGGTAGAGAAACCGTGAAGGAGATGGAGATCAATATGTTCCTCCTCATGATAGTTTGCAAATCCAAAAATTTTCACATCAAGGATATGCTTGCTAGAATCCTCAATAAAATTGAACCCTTAGATAAGGTTCTTAAGGAGATGAAGTCAAATTTCTCATCATTGAACCAAATAGTTAAATCTCACTTTACTTCAATTAAATAATAGGAGACTCAATTGAGAACCTTCTCCGCTAATTTAAATCAAAGGCCAAAAGGCATTTTGCTAAGTAACATTTTGGTAAATCCAAAGAATGATAATCAACAATGTATGGCCATCACTACAAAAAGTGAAAAAGTAATTGAGGGGAATGTGCTCCATTTGGATGTAAGAAAAGGCAACAAGACCTCTTTATTTGAAGGGAATGATGAGCCAAAATTTGGTGGGAATATGATAGTTGATGGGTAAGATAATTCTCTTCGCAATCCTAGGAGTGATTGCAAAGTTGGGGTAGAGCTACACAAAGCCAAAGGTGCACCCCCAGAATATTTTTCCTCATCCACAAAAATAAAAGCACCTTAAGTAAAAATTAATCCACCTTTCCGTCAAAGGTTGAAGAAGAAGAATGATGAAACCAAGTTTCAAAAGCTATTGTCAATGTTTAATTCTCTTTCAATCAATATTTTGTTGGTTGAAGCTCTTGTGGAGATTCCCCGATATGCTAAATTTATGAAGGAGCTTGTGGCTAAGAAAAGGAATCTTGAGTGTGAAACCATTGAAGTGACATACTATTATAGTGTGATAGTGAAACATAACCTTGTAGTAAAGATAGAAGACTCTGGTGCCTTCACTCTCCCATGTACGATTGGGGTTTGTCAATTTGGCAAAGAATTGTATGACCTTAGAGCTAGTATCAACTTGATGCCTTTGACCATTTTTGAGAAACTAGGTTTGGATGCCCTTTCTCTAACAATGATGAGGCTCCTTATGGAGGATCAATCCATCAAAAGACCAATTTGTATTTTGTATGATGTGTTGGTGAAGGTAGAAAAGTGCATCTTCCCTGTTGACTTATAGGTTCTTATTTGCGAAGTTGATGTGGGTGTGCCAATTATACTTGGTAGATCATTCTTGGGCACAGGAAGGACGTTGGTCAATGTAAAACATTGTGACTTAAAATTTCGAGTAAATAATGAAGAGGTTATATTCAATGTATGTTAAGCAATGGAGCAACTCAATGACCTCTAAGTGATTTCAGTTATCAATGATGTTAATGAACCGTGAATTGGAATTAACTCTGTCATTCCATGATGTTAAATAAGGCACTTCTTGGGAGGCAACCCAAGGTAATGGTCAAATTTCAAATAACGTCTATTGATTTTGTGGGGTTGCAGAGAGAAGTCAATGAAACATATAGGTTTTCTTATTTGGGTTAATTTGGTGCGTCGTCAAATTTATTTGGTGATGGTCTGTTGAACCACATTTTGGACCTAATATCTCATCTTGAGTTTTGGGGAAAATGTGTGGTCCAATCGACTAATTGGTGCATCACCAAATTAATTCGGTGAGATAGACTTAAACGAAATTTTTGTGTGTTCAACAAGCTGATGATATGACAATATTTGGCAGTCTTAGGGTAATTCGGTGCATCGCCAAATTGATCTGATGATATAAGTGAGTATCATCAAAGCAATTTAAGTCGCTTTTACTTTTATGAATTCCAAGGTTTCTTCATTCATTTCTCTCTCACTTGCACACTCACACACTTAGGAAAACATTTACTCATATTTTACTCACCTTGTTAAAAGTATTGGGGTAAATTCAAGTTGGCATACATACTCATTGTGACTATTATCATCAAAAGCTATAAACGTATTTTCATTGGGCCTTGGAATTTCATTCTTGAGGTAAATCTTTATTATTGTGCAATGGAGTCCAAAATCTTTGTGGGTTCTTCTTCTTGAGCATATACAATGCTTGGTTAGAATGAATATGCTATTACAATGTGTGGATTATATACTCCAGTGACGCTAGCAAAGAGGTTAGGGTTTAGGTGTCACTGAAATTTAACAATTGAGATTGATTCCTTGATTTGTTGGTGAATAGTTGCTGAAATAACCTTAATTCTCTTGTGATTGTGTGTTTCTTGCTTGTGAGGACGCGAGGTTGAACGTGCGAGTTAATATTTGTATTCCCCTACCCTTAAGTCTCGCTTGGAATCAAAATTGAGGAAGTAAAGATGTTGTGCACGTGATTGTAGGCTTATCATATGTATTATAATTGTGGATATAATCTTACCTTTGATGTTGGCATTATGTGGATTAGAATGTGTCTTTCCTACGTATCTATATGGAATTTTGAATGATGGTTCTTGAAATTGGGTTGCATAGTTGGATTGGCGTGAATGATTGAGTTGGGGTATTGATTTATGAGGAGGGGGGAAGTCTGAGTACCCCTATGTTTGATCTACTGACTTGAACTTGCCCGATGATAGAGTTGGTGACGTACTTCTTAAGGGTAAAGTCATCATTAGGTTAGATTCTCATACATTCATGGAAGTCCGAGTACCCCTAGATCAATACTCTCCTCATAAATGTGTTTATTGTGCTTAATGGATGTTTAGAAATTGGGTAAAATGCATAAATGGGTCATAAATGTGAGATTCAAGTTCGGAGTTGCATCAACCACATTTGGCGGTGTTCTATTAGCCTAATAAAGTGATTTCGTGCATCACCGATCTCCTCTAATCACTTCCCTTTGTGTCAGATCATGTTTGAGAGTTTTGAGATATTTTGGTGATGGCCAGTTAGACCGTAAAATTGGCTTCAACAATATTTTGAATTCCACTTTTCCCGTAAAAAATTCCCGATCTTCTCCTATGTTTCCTGGAACATTTGGCAATGGTCATTTAGGCCACCAATTGTATTCGGTGATCCGCCAAACTCTTTTTGTGGGCTAAAGTGCTCTTTACCAGATGTTTTCCATTTTTCAATATTGTTCATTTCTTTCCACTTCTTCTATACTCGCACTCGTGTTGCTTTTTTCCTTTTTCAGGAATGCCCAAGATGAAACATATACTTCCAAAGTCGAACACAAGAAGTAAAGGTGTGGCCATATGTGAAGGAGCCAAGGAACAACCAAAACCTCAACTTAGGCGTAGGGAGATCCAAGGAAGGGGTAAACAGGTTGTGATCTCAAAAATTGTTAAAGAATATCTTATCTCTCCAAATTAGACTAGTTCGGAGGGAGAAAAGGAGGGATCAAGGGCCCCTGTCCATATCAAATACCTAGGGTCCAACCCCCCAAACGCCACCATACCAAATATAGATCTAAAGCAGCAGAGGATCCCCAAGGATAGGCAATTTGTAGAATTCAACATGAGATCCAGCCCTGGTATTTTACCAGGTTGAAGGCGATGGGGTTGATGTAACACCCCTTATGTTCTTAGGCGTAGAAACCTGAAAGACAGAAAATTTACTAATGTCTAGGATGTATGAGCCATATTATGGCCCATACAAGAACCTACAAGCCGTAGATGGTACTGTGGAAAGTGCCCAATAAAAATGAAATATTTATAATTTTTGGAAGTCAACTAACGAATTAACAAATGGGCCTGTATGTTTTCCCATGACCTATAAGTTGGTCTCGTAGGAAGGGGCCTTGAGGAACCAAAATTTTGTTTAAGACTAGAATTATGTTATGGAAGGGCCTACGACCTGTAAGTTGATCGATGATTCGTCTGTGTATTCATAACTCTGAAGCTGCAATTCTCGTAGCTCAACTTTTGGTACACTCAGATCCACGAGACAGGTTAGATCCGTATGTTTGTCTATGGCCCATAAGCGGGGTTTCATGGATGGCTCTAGCTATTTTTAATGAAGGGTGTTTATGACTTTTCCAATCCATCTAAGCTCTAAACTACATCATTTTATCTACCCTAACTACCTTAACCGACTTAGTCCCTATAAGTTTATTCCCAAGTCATTCAAAGCCTTTAATCCTCAAAATTCTCTTAAAGGTTTTCAATATGTGTCTCTCTAAGTCAAGGATTCCATTTAAACAAATGCTTGAAGGTTTGACTAAGGATTTCCAGATTTTCTTCCAAAATTCAAAGGATTCTACTTGAGGTATGTAGGGCTTCATTCAAAGGTTAGTTTGATCCATGAAGCCCAATCTAAAACCTTCTTTGTATTAAACTTTTATGATAAATTCTACTGGGATTTTAAACAATGATTCCTAATGTATGGATTATGACTCCTATATGATTATTCCACTTAATTATGCATGAAGTATGATGAATTGCATAATATATATGATTTTTAAGCAAAAGTATGATATTTCAAGTATGCATGATTAGGGCTAAATGATTTGATGTGGGTATCTTTCCTAAAGTTTTAACTTGATTTAAATACAATTTTACTCTATTAATCCTATTCAATTGCATGATTTTGACTCAATTGTCCATGAATCCACACTTAGCCCTAGTCTCCTATGATAAAGTTATGGATTTCATGATTATGATTTAAATATGTAAAAACATATTTTATGACTATGATGATGATATGAAATCTATGATGATACTATGATAAAGAGGGTGATAAAAATCCTAATGTTCATGGTGATGATGTTAAGGCGGGAATGTCTACCTACACTATAATAAAAGAAAAGTAAATGGATTATTCTTATGACATGATATTTTCATGAAAGCTATGATAACTATTTACGAATTATGGAAGCATGATTTTAATAAAGTATGAACGATGTTGAAAGCAATGTATATGCATTATTTATGTATTTTGTGGGATATGACTTAGTACCTAGAGGGCTTAGATAGATTTTATAGTCCCATAACTGTGTGCCACCATAGGAATGATGTTTATGTTTTATTCCTTAAAGGTGTGCTTTTGGATCCAATTAGCTTAAATGATGGACACTCGCCATGTTAGGGTAAAGTCTAAAGGGTGGGGTCAAATGATGTTTCTCACTATGCTGGGATAGAGCCTATAGGGTAAGGATTGAGTTTACCTTGGTAAAGTTGACTCCTCTTAGATTGATATAGAGTTAACATCAAAATTACATGTAATAGTGTGCATGGTCTTATAAATGTCGGTTATGGCCTTATTCCCACATATGTAACTTAAGTTTATGAATGGATTTTTATGATATTTCTTCTTATGATTTTAAAGTTGCATGCTCATTCATATTGTGCTTGTTCCATTGATGATAATTATACATATTGATACTATTATGATGTCCTTTGACTCATGGAATACCTACATAGTCAATGCATTCTATGAACTAACACATACTTCTTTACCTACATGACCTAATCATGTAGGGAAAAATGATGAGACGACTATTCTATTCCATGGTTGTATCTAGATTTGAGCTTGAAGATTTGTTGGTGAGTTTTCATGCTTCGAAAACAAACCCTATGATGTTTCATTTCTTTTATGTTGAGATATTTCATTTTTATACTTTTTATGTGTATCTTGAGGGTGATGTAGTGATCTATGTGCTATACCTCGTCAAACTTTTGATATAGAGGTATGAATTAAACTATATGGATATGTTGTACTTTCACACTCTTTGCTTATACATATACTTCCGCTTGCTTATTCTCTTATGTCTGCTTATTTTATCTTATGAATTCTTATGATATGAATATGAGGCTAGGATGGGATGCCTTCGAGTGTCACATTCGTAGTGTTACAGCCAGGCCCTAGGTTCAGATCATGACAAAAGTAGTATCAGAGCACAAGGTTTGAAAGCATCCCAGGGAGTCCAACATGCCGCGTTGAGTGGAATCTTATTCATTATTGTGAAGTGCGCCACACCCATGAATAGGAGGCTGTGAGATGTTCTTAGGAAAAAACTATGCTTTTTTTGAACTTTATGTTGTGCCATTGGAACTTTGGAATCCTAATGTTTGTCCCTTGGTGTTTTCAGAAATGCTCCACGACATGCTCCATTATCGAGGGGGAATAATGCTAATGTTGATCTAGATCCTCAAATTCCATTAGTTCCTCAAGTAGACTAAGTGTCCAATGATCAGTTTAGAGCTTCCATTACTATGTTGGCTCAAGTTGTTGCTTCACCAAAGCCTCTTACTCCGACCTCAAGGATAAGAGATTTTGCTATAATGAATCCCCTAGAGTTTCATGGTTCAAACGTGGATGAGGACCCTCAAGAGTTCATTGATGAGGTATGAAAGGTAGTGAAAATTATAGGGGTACCTTCCGAAGAGAAGGCAGAACTAGCAATTTATTAAGTTAAGGGAGTGACTCAAATTTGGTTCACTTAAAGGAAGTTTGAAATGGATGGTGAAGGTGCTATTAATTGGGAGATGTTTAACGCCATTTTCCTTGATCATTTTTTCCCACTTGAACTAAGGAAAGCTAGGGCGATGGAGTTCATGAACTTAAGAAAAGGTGGAATGAGTGTGAGGGAATATGCCCTCAAATTTACTAAGCTATCCAAGTTTTCTCCATCTTTAGTGGCCGATTCAAGGGCCCGCATGAACAAATTAATTTTAGGGGTGTCTGACTTGGTGAAGATGGAATGTAAGGCTGCCATGCTCGTTAAGGAGATGGATATCTCTAGACTCATGACATATGTCTAACAAGTGGAGAGTGAGAAGTTTCAAAATATGAGATCAAGGGAGTCCAAGAGGGCTCGTTATGATGGTCGATTCTCTTATGGCAAATCTGGTGGTGCCCGATCCCAACAAGGCCAAGGGTCTTCAAAAGGTGCTTCTCAAAGATTTTACAAAGGAAAGGGGACAAATCCGAAGGCTCAAGATGATGTTGTTAAAGATGGTATTATTCCTCCTAGATGCCCCAAGTGTGAGAGGGACCATCTTAGTAAATGTTTGAGGGGTCCCAGGGCATGATTTGGGTGTGAAATGATGGAATATAAGATTGCAAAGTGTGTAAATATTTCTAATAAGGGTAAGAAAGGGCGTCCCCAAGGTCAAGTGGCTCAAAGGGGGCAAACGCAACAAGGTGCCCAAACTCAAGGTGGTGGTCCATGTAGTAATTAATTCTATGCTTTTTATGCTAGACAAGAAGTTGATGAGGCTCTCGATGTGGTTATTGGCATGTTAAAAGTCTTTTATCTTGATTTATATGCTTTGCTTGACCCCAGTGCCAATATGTATTTTGTTACACCTTATGTTGCCATAAAATTTGATGTGTCTCTGGAAGTCTTTTTAGAACCCTATCTAGTTTATACTCCTATTGGTGAGTCAATCCTAGCCAAGAAAGTCTGTAAATTTTCTCCCATATCACTCTTACACAAAGTCTTCCCATGTGATCTAGTTAAGCTTGATATGACCAATTTTGATGTTATTGTTTGTATGGATTGGTTGCATGCATTCTATGTTTCTATTGATTGTATAACCCGTAAGGTCACATTCCAAGTCCCTTATGAGCCTATTCTTAAATGGAAGGGAACCAATTTTATGTTTAAAGGGAAGTTTGTCTCTTATATGAAAGCTATGAAAATGATTTCTAAGGGTTTTCTATATCATATTGTCTGAGTTAGGGATGTTGAGTCTCATGTTCCTACTATTGATTCGGTCCTTATAATAAATGAGTTTCCTTATATATTTCCCGATGATTAATCCAGTCTACCTCCTATAAGGGAAATTGATTTTGGTATTGATCTTTTGCCCGACACCCAACCTGTCCCTATACCTCCATATCACATGGCCTCGGTAGAGTTCAAAGAATTGAAGAAACAATTAAAGGATTTTCTTGATAAAGGGTTCATAAGGCCTAGTGTGTCACCATGGGGTGCTCCCGTATTGTTTGTAAGAAAGAAGGATGGTTCACTTTGGATTTGTGTGGACTATAGTCAATTGATTAAAGTGACTATCCAAAACAAATATCCACTTCCAAGCATCGATGACCTATTCAATCAACTACAAGGTGCAAGTTACCTTTCTAAGATTGATCTCCGATCTGAATATCACCAACTAAGGGTGAAGGTATATGACATTCCAAAATTGGCATTTAGAACTCGGTATGGTCAGTTTGAATTTTTTGTTATGTCATTTGGACTAACAAATGTCCCTGCCACTTTTATAGATTTGATAAATAGGATCTTCAAACCATATTTGGAAATATTTGTAATGGTGTTCATAGATGATATATTGGTGTATTCTCGGGATGTGAAAGAGCATGAAGATCATTTGAGGATTATGTTGCGGACATTGAGAGATAGATAACTCTTTTCCAAGTTTAGCAAGTGTGAATTTAGGCTAAGAGAAGTGGCTTTCCTTGGTCACATTATTTTGGGTGATGATGTTAGAGTTGATCCAAAGAAAATGAAGGCGGTGAATAATTGGGCTAGACCATTGTTCCCATTTGATATTAGAAGCTTCTTGGGTTTGGGTGGTTATTATAGAAGGTTTGTTAAGGGATTCCCCTCCATTGCTTCTACATTGATGAAGTTGACTCAAAAGAAGGCAAAATTCTGATGGTCAGATGAATGTAAAAAGAGATTTCAAATGTTGAAGGACCATCTTACTTTAAACTCCTGTTTTGATATTGCTCGAAGGTTCAGATGGTTTTGTTATGTATTATGATTCTTCACATATTGGCTTTGGTTGTATTTTGATACAATCTGGAAAGTTTATTGCCTATGCTTCAAGGTAACTAAAAGTGCTTGAAAAGAACTAATGACGCATGATCTTGAGTTCTTGGCTATTGAGTTTGCATTGAAAATTTGGTGATACTATCTCTATGGGGTACATGTTGATATATTCACTGACCACAAGAGCTTGCAATATGTGTTTATCCAAAGAGATTTGAATGAAGGCAACGAAAAATGTTGAAACTTTTGAAGGATTATGAAATGAGTGTAATGTATCACCCTGACAAGGCTAATGTTGTGGTTGACACATTGAGTAGAATGTCATTGGCAGCATGGCACATGTTGAGAGTGGAATAAAGAGTTGGTTAAGGAATTGCATCATTTGTCTTGATTGAGTGTGAAGCTAAGTAGCTTGGGTGATGGTGGTGTGTTGATACCAAATGTGGAAGAATCATCTTTGGTGGAAGGAATTACGGTGAAATAAGACATGGATCCTACCTTGGTTGAATTGAAGAAGTTGGTGATGGATAAAAAGGTGGAAGTTTTCTCATAAGGGGGAGATGAAGTGTTGTGTTATCAAGGGCGATTGTGTGTACCTAATGTGGATGGACTAAGGGAGAAAAGACTTGATGAAGCTCATAATTCCAAGTATTCTATTCATCTAGGATCCACGAAGATGTATAGAGATTTCAGGGAAGTGTATTGGTGGAATGGCATGAAGAAAGACATAGCAAGGTCTGTGATGAAATGTACAAATTGTCAACAAGTGAAGGTAGAACATCAAAGATCCAGTGGTTTAACTCAAGATATTCAAATACCCACTTGAAAATGGGAAGAGGTGAATATGGATTTTGTCATGGGTTTGCCACAGACTAGGAAGCAATTTGACTCAATATGGGTGGATGTGGATAGAACGATAAAAACAACCCACGTTTTGCCAGTAAAGACTACTTATGGTGCTGAAGATTATGCTAAGGTTTTCATTCATGAGTTGGTAAAGTTACACGGGATATCATTGTCCATCATATCAGATAGAAGTGCTCAATTTACTTTTTATTTTTGGAAATTGTTACAGAAGGTCCTTGGTATGAAGGTAAATCTAAGTACCACATTTCATCCTCAAAGGGATAGACAAGCTGAAAGAACAATATAAATATTGGAGGATATGTTGAGGGCTTGTGTGCTTGATTTTAAAAGAAGTTGGGATGATCACCTACCTCTTGTTGAATTTTCTTCTAATAACAGTTTTCATTCAAGCATTGGTATGACTCCGTTTGAAGCATTGTATGGTGGGAGGTGTAGGTGACCAGTGGGATGGATTGAAACTAGAGAAATATCCTTAATCAGAATATATTTAGGTCTTGATGCTATGGAGAAGGTGAAAGTCATAAGGCTAAAAGCTACCCAAAGCCGTCAAAGGTCATATGCCGATGTTAGGAGGAGAGAACTATAGTTTAATAAAGGTGATTAGGTATATTTGAAAGTTTCTCTAATGAAGGAAGTGATGAATTTGGGAAAGAAAGGTAAATTGAGTCCTAGGTACGAGGAACCTTATGAGATAGTAAAGAAGGTTAGGAAGGTATCCTATGAATTGGATTTGTCTAAGAAATTTGCTATGGTTCATCTGATGTTTTATGTTTCTATACTAAGGAAATGCTTGGGTGACCCAAATTCTGTTGTTCCATTGAAAGATGTGCCTATTGAGGAAGATTTGACTAATGAAGAAGTACTGATTGAGATTTTGGGTCGAAAAGTGATGAAATTAAGGAATAAGGAGATTGCATCCATCAAGGTCTTATGGAGAAATCAACAAGTTAAAAGTGCTACTTGGGAGGGTGAAGCAGATATGATGAAATGATACCCTAACCTCTTTCCTTCTACTCAAGCTCAAGGTACTCAACGTGGCCCATTTCTTCAAAATTCTCACAAATGCATATCTCTTGTTAAGTTGCATGCATGCAAGATTATTAAACTGTTTTTGAATGATATTTTTGTAAAAACCCAAATTTTTTTGAAATATCCTTATTATTGGCCTTATATGATGTACTACTAGTCATGGTTGATTTTTGGTAGCCATGGGTTGATTTTAAGTGGCCGAACACAAAATGGGCTAGTTGGTGACCTAGAGGGACAGTTTGGGCAGTGTACTTCAGATGGTCACAACTTTTGATATAGGTTGAACCATGTAGGCTACCATATATAAAATTGAATCTCTTTGAGTTAGCTTCGCAACTCAACTGGTTTCACTCTATTCGGATTTTGGATGAGGGAGTTATGGCCCAAACAGTGAGACTGCCTGAAATTCGGAAGACATTGGAGATAGGATCAGAAATGCGGCTAAGGGCAGGACCACGGTCTGTGAAACTTGTAACGGTCTGTAAGGGGTGTCACGTGGAGGTCCAGTGAGCTAGGGCTAGCCAGGAACCACCCCATGACCCAAGTCCTAAGCCACGGAACCTCAAACGGTCCGTTTGAGCTTGGATGGTCCGTGTACTATCCCGTCAAGTGGGACAGTGGCTAGGACAAGACATGGACGACTTTAGGTGGCTAATTCTAGGCTCACGGGACCATTACACGGTCCTTTGAACCCCAGACAGTCCGTGTGGATGCTCGTGGAGTGTTCCAGAAAGTCCTCCGAGAGTTCGCGTTGGAAATTTGGTTAAGTGTTGTGAGATGGAGGGTGAGACGGTCCGTGAGGCAGTGTGACGGGCACTGTAGCAACCGTGTGACTCTTCTTAGTCTCAGAAATTACATTTTGTTAATGGTAATTTCGTGATTTAACATTTTCTTAAGCCCTTTTTTGGTACCCTAAACCCCTAAAACATTCCCCAAACCCTCATTCACCCATTTAAACTCTCCTACACTCTCTTTAGAAATTCTAAAACTCTCTTGGCCTCCATTTAAGAAAGCTTGGAGAAATTGGGGAAGAAGACCTTGACTAGTTTTGACTTTGCAAATTGTTGGTGGAATTAAGGTATATGGAACTTGATTCAAGGATCCTCTTTCATCCTTGAAGACCCTATGAATCCTAACTCTTTAAATTTGATTTTAAACTTTCAATTAGTTAGTTTTTCCAATATTGTTGTAGATTTGTGTTGGGACTTGAGTGTCGTAGTTTTTAGGTGATTTAAATATGATTTTGATCTTAAATTTTTGCATGATTATTGAAACCCTTATTGATCAAGTTGTATGCCCCTTTTCATGATTCAATTAAGCATGGGTAACTTGTATTATGGCTTATTCATGGATTTCTACATGTTTTAAGATGAACTATCTTTTGATATTGTGAAATTAAGTTTGAATATCATTACCCATAATCTTGATCTTCATTGATGGCATATGCATGGTTATGTTTATCGTGAAACTCTTTATGAAACTCATGTTTTGTATGTTATGATAAGTTAAGTAAAGGTTTGTGATCACATAGTCTCTCTAT
>JBCEWC010012567.1:0-15747 GCA_038996855.1 Solanum aculeatissimum | reverse complement strand
TTCCTTCCCTTTCTCTTCTTCAATTGTTGTTCCGCCTTAAATTTATTCTAGTTAATTTTAGAATCAGTTTTATAACAGAAATATGACATTATTCATCAAACAACTATCTCTTACTCACCACAATCAAATGATAATGTGAAAAGAAAATTCTAACACTAAAGGAGATGATTTGTCACGATCAGCTACCCCTAGTCGTAAAACAATACTTAGAATTTTTAATTTGAAGGACCTCAAGTTAATCACATGACATAACATAGGCATACTGAAGCAAAGAAAATCATAAAGAAATGAAAATAAGTGTGGATAGTCTAAATAATATCATGACATAAAAGAAAGTCGAAGGTGACAACATAGATTGAACATCTAACAAAAGTCTGAAAATCTTTACCTAAATATAGATGATTTACTAGGACAAGCTCTATCTGACTCGAAGTCTAAAACTGAAATAAAAGAAAGAAGCATAAGAAAATCATCAAGTAGCCTTGTCCTTGAATCAGGAGCACTCACCAAGCTAAACAACACTGACTGAATATGAAAAATAGGCAATAACATAACATAATAACATAAATCTGAAAACTAACAAGGCAATTATCTAGTAAAACATAACATGAAATTGATGATCGAAACTGAAATAACGAATACAAGGTTAACGCATATATCTGAAAAATCATATCACAATTGAGTGAGAGATACGGCTAACTGGCACAAACCATTTGAGATATAACATGAAGTCTAATATTTTTTCCACATTGAAAAGTGAGTGTCCTGTTAGTCAAGGTAAGGACCTAATTAATCATGAGCTTAGGTGTATTCACTAGCTATGTTTTTCCAAGCGAAATATAACATGAAGTCTAGTGGTTTTTCCACATTGAAAAGTGAGTGACCTATTAGTCAAGGTAAGGACCTTAATCATGAGCTTAGGTGTATTCACTAGCTATATTTGTCCGAGCGGGACATGTAATAGTGACACGTAGTTCTGAAATTGGATAATCGTCGCTAGTGCAATTCAATGCTAGATAGTACTCTCAATAAGAATAGTCATGTATAATCTAAATCATAGCTTTTTAAACAAGGATAAAAATCTAGTAATACAGTCTCAAATCATAAGAATAAATCTTTATTCATGTTACAATCTTCTAATAGACTAGGAAAATATACCTAATCGAAAGCATCAAATCATAGTGAGAAAACTTCAATCAGAAGAAATCTCGAATTATAATATTATAATGAGAGCTACTTAAATTTAATTTTGTAAAGTCATAAGAGAATGTTTCAATCAGAAACAAATCTAGATTTCATGAAAATATAGTGATACTTTCTTTAAAAACATCTTAAATTCATAGTATTCTTCAAATCATAATTCATGCATGTCAACATACGTGAATTCATAATCATAAAGTACTTGCATGAATAGGTTCATGAAATTCATTCTTAAAATCATTGAATCATTCTTAAATCATGCATCATAAGATCAATTTAAAAGCATTGAATACAATTTAATAGAACTCATAAGAAATCTAGATTGATTAATAATCAAAATTTGTGGAATTGAGTTTAAATTGAAAATCCATGGATGAAGTTTTAATATAAGTAAAATCTTTGCTTAAAATTTGAAATTGAAGGCTTGACAAGAACCTAAAATTCACCTTGATCTTGTCTATCTCAAAAAGAGAAATCTCTAATTCAGTTAGAAGTTGAAAGAAGGAGGAATTGGTTAGGAGTTGAAAGTAAATCCCCATAAAATAACCCAAAATGATGTATTACAAAAGTTAAAAGGATAGGTAAACAGTAAAATATCTCTGAAAAACAATTCGAATAGAAATTTCTAAATCTCGACTACAAATAACTTTTCATGATTCATAAAATGGACCACGTTCTGTCATGCTTCCGAACTCTTATTTACAAACCATATTATAATTTCTTACCAATACCAAATAAAAGAATTTGAGTAATTTTACAATCTTAATCTACAAAATAATTAAATTACTTTTATTGAATATTATCAATAAGTAATTAAATATTATTATAAATTCAATCAACATTTCTAAGAAATTTTATGTTTCTATTATAATATTGATCCTAACGATATAATGAATATTTTTTTGAAGAACTATAATTTTTTAATTTTTTAATGCAAATAAAAATTTAAAAATTTCATATCATCTTACTCTAATAAAAAATGGAGTTCTATTCTTATAATCATTAGTTTTCAGATCTTGTGTATAAAATTATTCCAAGTGTGTCGTACATAAGTAATATAGAAGAAAATTAATTTTAAAAAATAAGATAGTGTTGTATTATGTTTTGAAATATTCTATAGCTTGAATTAATTTTTTCATTGGAAATCAACTCTTTTTTTTTAATTATTTTCTAATTTCAAGTATAATAGTCATATTTTTTTTTAATATACATATGTATCGTGAGTGTTAGATAGTTTTCTGTAAAATATCAAATTTTAAGTGCATCTTAATCATTCGTGTTATCTGTGAATTGTGTTGGTAGATTGAATCATAATTATGACTTGTTTTATATTTATTTAAATAAAATCAATAAAACAATTTTAAAAAAAAAAGAGTACATGCATAGTTTGTCGAGTGAATATATTTTCAAATTCTTGAAGTACTAAGTTAATGTAAATCAATTCAAGTAAGGGCATCAATTTTTGTATATGCTAGGAAATTTGGAGCACTAAGAGAGGCACTACAATTATGGGCATTATAGTGTATTAGAATTGAGGAGATTTAAGGATGTTATTTGTAGGATGCATAAGGATAGTGCGATTGGGCCAAATGAGATTTCAGTAGATTTTTGAAAGAGTACAGGTGGAGCAGGTATGTAGTGGTTGGCGAAGTTGCTTAATGTTGTTTTCAAGACGACAAAGATGCTTGAAGCATGGAGATGGAGTACTATGATTCAATTGTACAAGAATAAGGGTGATATTTAAAATTGCAATAACTATAGGGGTATCAAATGGTTAATCCACACTATGAAGATATGAAAGAAGGTGGTAGAGATGAGGGTGAGGGATGTTGTAATACCTCTAAGAATCAGGTCGATTTTGTAACAGGACGCTCGACCAAAGAAGTCATTCATTTGTAAGAAGAATGGTAGAGTAGTATAGAGGGAAGAAGAAGAACTTACATACGGTTTTCATTGACTTAAAAAAGGCTTAGAACAAAGTCCCTTGGGAGGTTTTATGGAGGTGCTTTGAGGCCAGAGGTATGCCTGTAGTGTACGCTAGGTTGATTAAGGACATGTATGTGGAGTCAAGACCTAAGTACAAACAGTGAAGGAGACTTAGATCACTTTTTCGTGCTAATAAGGTTGTATCAGGGATCAACTCTTAGCCCTTTTTTTATTTATCTTGGTAATGAATGTATTGATACATCATATTCAAGGTGAGGTTCCATGATATATGTTATTTGGAGATGATATAGTTTTGGCTAACGAGACTCGCTATGGAGTTAACTCGAAGTTTGGAGGTTGGGAGACAAACCTTAAAGTCTAAAAGGTTCAAGTTGAGTACGACCAAGATTGAATACTTGACATGTAAATTTGATGTAACACACAAATTTGATGTGACACATGAGACTGATGTGGGAGTGAGACTAGATAAACAAATCATTCAAAAAAGATGTAGTTTCAAGTATCTTGGGTTGATTATCCAAGGGAATGACGAGATTGACAAGAATGTCTCTCATTGTATTAGTACAAGGTGGATGAAAAGGAAATTTGCTTTCAGAGTCTTGTTGATAAGAAAGTACCACCTAAAATTAAAGATAAATTTTATAGAGAGATAGTTAGACTAGCTATGTTATATGTAGTAGAGTGTTAATCAGTCAAAAACTCTCAAATTTAGAAGCTAAAAGTGGCAAAAATGAATATATTGTGATGAATGTGTGGGTATATAAGAAGAGACAAAAATGAGACTATCCGAGACAAATTGGAGGTGACTTCGGTGGAGGACAAAATACGAAAAATGAGGTTGAGACTATCTTGTCTTGATTCAGGAGTGTACTGGAAGCAACCTTTCTACTTCATCTCTGAGGTAAAGGTAAGATCTGCGTATACATTATTCCCCCAAATCTCATTGTGTAGAACCACACAAGGTATAATGTAAAGTTCTTATTGTTGATTTAGTTATTGAATCTCAGTTCTAGTTTATGATTTATAAAGAACTCAAGTTATTGCTAAGGTATATACTAGTTTATAAAGTTATAAATACCTTCTAAAATATGAATTAAAAATGGAAAATATGAAGGAAAAAATCAATAATTAGATGTGAGAACCTTTAGTTTATAGTTGTTATTAGAGTCTACTTGGTAAGAAAGAAAAATATTTTTCAATTTTTTCATGTTTGATTGGCTTAAATATTTGAAAAATATAATTCTTATCAATTTATTTTTCCTCACATTTTTAAAAAATGATTTATCTCCAAAAAGAAAAATATTTTTTTACTCTTTTTCAACCTCATATCTCAACTTTCCACCGTAACTCAAGTTTCGAATATCAATTTTTGATACTAATTTGAGATCCAATTTCTAATTCTCGATCTAGGACCTAACTGCTTACTTGATTCAAGATCAATTCTTGGATCTTGAGTTGAGGTCGGATCTCAATTTTGATATTGAATCCCGAATCAAAACTTGAAGTTGGATCGCACGTTTAATGTCAGAATTGAGTTCTTAATGATATGTCAGGTGGGGTTTCAAGTCGGAGGTCAACGTCAAGCTTTGAATTTCAAGTTGAGAGTCAAGGTTAGATTTCAAATCAAATATCAAGCTCAAATCTTAAATCAATCATCGAGATCGACTGTCGGAATCGATAATTGAGGTCAAATTTCAATTTAAAAGTCAAGCCTTGAATTAGATCTCAAGATTGAATTTTGATTTGGAAGTCCAGTCATGAGTCAATGGTCAAAGGTTGGGTATCAATTTGAAAATTGGGTCTTTAGATTGGGAGTCAAGGTCAAGTTTCGAGTTGGGTATCAAGGTCAAGTTTTGTATCAGATGTCGAGGTCAGATTACAGTTTGAAAGTTGGGTTTCTAGTCAAAATTGAAGTCAGCCCTACATAAAAATTGGGGTCAGATTTTGGATAGAGATTAGGCATTGGGTCCTCGATCAAAAGTCAGATCCACTGGATATTGAGGTCGAGTCTCAATTCAAAAATTGAATTTTAGTTCGAAAGTCAAGGTGATCTTGAATTCTAATTTAGTTATTGGGTCTCAATTTGGATGTTGGATCTGAGTTGGGTGTTGAATCTCAGATAGAGTTTTGAGGTCAAGTCTTGATTAAAAAGTCAAGTCCTAATTCGATTATCGATTCTAGATTCGATTTGGGTCCTTAGTATCGCGATCCAAAATAGATCATGAGTGGCATTCACACTTAACCTCTTAGGTGGACGAACCAATGATACAAACCTCCACTTATATTAGTTGTTGAACTTATGAAAGCAAAAAATAACAAAAACAACTAAAGTCTATTACATAATATTTTTCTCAAAATCTGAAAGTCATCACATCAAGGACATCTAATATCAAAATACTAAGTCTGAAAGTATGAAAACACCAAAATAGATAGATAAAATAGTTATATTCGGAAATTAGAGACACCATGACATGACTAAGAGGATTCATAAAAAATAGGCCACCCCGGAACCCGATATGATGGGAATTAACTAGAGTTGAGGGTGAGTCGAAGTCGATCAAACACTCACTACACTCCACAAAAAAATAAAGAGAAATATACAAGTAGGAAGCAGTACCGGAAAACATGTATTGAGTAGGTATTATCGGTCCACTCAAAATAGAATCCAATATGCATAAAACAATAGCAGGAAATCACTATAACACTTAACAGGTGACAAGCAACAAGTACAAGTGACAATACAATTAAATGAATACGTAATCGATCAACAATATCAAGAACACACATAAGGGGTCTCAAGACCATGTTTTTTTTGAAAATAAGTTCTTTGAGATTAAGTATCTTAAGCCATTTTAATAATATTTTTCTTTAATATTATCGCGTTGGAACGTGACACCTAATCTAATAATGACACCCGATCTTAGTAATATAGTGTTGAAACGTGTCACCTAATTCAAATATATCATGCTAGAACATGATACTTGATCCTAATATATTTAATTCATCATTTTCTACCATTACTTTCCACTTTATTAACAATATTTCATCGAGTCTTCTTTGTTCAAACCATCACTTTGATAGAGCAAGGTCAAAATTATGGATTTAATAGCCTGAAAATTACAAACCAATTACAAAAACATATCAATCAACCAAACCATAATAATTAAATGCATAGAAAACTTTACAACATTACTCAATGACAATCGGTCACTATATAAGAGTCTCTCTATCATATAAAATAAACCATAACTTACCTCAACCGAAGAATTGAAGTCAAACAAACTAATTCACCAATGTTTTTCCATTTCTCAATGCCTCAGAATGTTTCCAATCTATCAAATATACAATATTCGTAAGCAAACAAGTTTATAGGCATCCATATTACTATATGTCTAGCCTAGACCCAAAATAACCTAATTCTATAATCAATTTCCTAAATTTCAAGCCTACGGTTAAGTCTTAATTCCTCCAAATAACATAACTCTAATAGTCTTTTAGCAATTTCATCTATCTCCTCTGCCTCAAATTCAAGTCTTGCTGAGTGAACACATGTTGTAAACTGTGATGATCTGTATAGACTTCACACTTAATTCCATATAGATAATGTCTTCTCTACAAATACAACCTCAACAAACTCTAAATCGTGAGTAGAATAGTTATGTTCATGCACCTTTAATTACCTTGAAGTATAGGCAATTATATTTCTCTCCCACATTAGCACTGTACCTAAACTAGAATAAGATGCATCACAATAAACAACAAAATTCTTACCTTCCACTGGCAAGGTAAGAATAAATGCAATAGTCAACAAGGTCTTGAATTTTTGAAAACTCTCTTCACACTCATCCAACCATACAAATGGAATATTTTGCTTGGTCAAATTAGCCAACTGGGAAGCAATGGAAGCAAATCCCTTGACGAATCGATGATAATAACTAGCCAAATCAATAAAGCTTCTTACTTCTAAGACATTAGTGGACTTTGCCCAGCTCTTCATTACTTCAATCTTTTGGGGATCCACTATTACTCCATCCTTAGAAACCACATGCCCCAAGAAGTAAACTTAATCAAGCCAGAACTCACACTTGAAGAATTTGACATAAAACTTCTTCTTCCCTAACAATCCTAAAACAATTCTTAGGTGCTCTTCATGTTCTTTTCTACTATTTGAGTAGATCAATATATTGTTAATAAATACAATAATAAAGAGATCTATATGACTTAAAGATTTCATTCATCAAGCTCATAAAAGGAGTTGGAGCATTCGTAATCCGAAAAGACATTATCAAAAACTCATAGTGCCCATACCTTATTCGAAAAGTAGTCTTTGATACATCTGCCACCCGTATTTTTAGCTAGTGATCAATTATCGAACCTCAAATAAATTTTAGAGAAGATACAAGAACCTTACAACTAAACGGATAAATTATCAATGCGAGAAAGAGGGTATCTATTTTAATAGTTACCCTATTCAGTTGTATATAGTCAATTACCATCCTTCTTCTTCACAAATAAAATTGGGTCATTCTAAAAGAGACACTCGATCTAATAAAACCTTTACCAAATAACTCCTTATCATACCATGCTCAACTCTGTCTCGAATAATATTTTCTAATTTTTCTAACCTCACACATCTATAACAAGTCTTAGAGTCGAGAGTAGATCGCTACGAAGATGAAGAAGGTTGAATTAACCCTCAAAATCAGGAAAGGTTGGCTAGTCCTTGATAAACTCCCATCTAAAACCTGCAATGAAGACTGAATAGGATGGAATAAAGAACTCCTTAATTCTTCCCTCTGGAGTAAGAACCATTAAACTTAACTCTTTTATGAAACTTCTTGAACATCGTCGCGTTGGTGAAGTCATTTGACTTCACCCTCTCTACCTCTATCACAAAATCTACCACTTGCTGAAAGGATTTTGCTGAAGCAGCCACTTGTAAAGCTGAAATTTATATATTTAACCTCAACCCCTTCACAAAATAGTGAATTTGCTCTTTTAAATTGAAGCAAAGCTGAGTAGCATATCTAGATAAGACACAAAACTTGGCCTCATAGGTTGTAACAAATATCCTCCCTTGCTCTATATTTATGAATTCATCTTTCTTCTTATACCTCAAGGTCCAACGAATATACTTCTCCATGAAAAAGTTAGAAAATGTCATCCAAGTCATAGGTGGTGCCTTTACTAGTGAACACTCAATATGAGACTTCCACCATATTTTGACGTCTCCCTGAAACCGATATGTTATAAACTCAACACCAAATGTCTCTACTATATCCATCTTATGACGTAGGTCGTGGTAATCAATAAAATATCATAAATATCCTCAGATTCAGTACCCCTGAAGACAAAGGATTTCAACATTAAGAAGTTAGCGAAGAGATCATGTTGGTCATAATCATTATCGATCTTGTAGTTAATTCGGAAATATGTCTGTCTCTGAGGAAGCATTCATGCGAAAGGGGGGGCTATAGTAGGCACTTGTTGTACTCCCTGAATCTGAGGTGTTGATGCTGGTGCAGAAGTCGTTGGGGCACTTAGCCTTGATCGGATCACTCGTTGAGATAGGTGAAAACCTAGTGGATCATCTCTGAAGTAGGGGTAGAGTGGTGCTGCCTTCTCATGAATTCATTCATCCACCACCTTAACGTTCTCTTTAGCTACCTCATCAACCAATGGGGAGATCACTACTCTTTCTCTGTCTGGACTAGTTGTCTGACCTCTGTCCCTGGTGAGCTTTCTCTCGTGACCTCTACCATGATATCTCGTCACTAATCCTCCTTGGGCTACAACTCCAATGGTTGGCTCAAATGTTATTGTTACTTAAATTATGACAATTTGCCAAATAAAGTGAAAAGAGTCAAATATCAATTTGTATCACCTATATACCAATTGGATTCAAGTAATAGCATGATAGCAACAAAGAAAAGAGTTTTTCTAATGTCCCGTAGCCTCTTGAAGAAAAGTAAAGGCATCCTTATACCATTTCGCAAGACTCTACCAGACTTATCCTTGTGTAATGAGATCACTAAACCTAAAACTCTGATACCAAGTTTGTCACAACCCAAAATGGATCATGAGTGGTACCCATACTTAACCTCTTAGGTGGGTGAACCAATGATATAAATCTAATCTTATATTAGTTGTTCAACTTATGAAAGTAAGATATAACAAAAACCACCAAAGTCTATTACATAACCCCAAAATCTAAAAGTTATCACATCAAGGATATCTAATTTTCAAAATACTAAGTCAGAGAGTATCAAAACACTAAAACAGATGGATAAAATAGTTATGTCTGAAAACTAGGGACACCATGACATGACTGAGAGGATCCAGTGCGATCCAAAAGAAATAGCTCACACTGGAACCCAATGTGCTAGAGACTGTTAGAGCTGAGGGCGAGTCAAAATTAATGGAGCATTCACTCCACTCCATAAAAGAAAACAAATAGAAATATACAAGTAGAAATCACTATCGAGCAATGTGTACTGAATAGGTATCATTAGTTGACTCAAACTATGGACTAATATGTATAAAACAATAGCAAAAAATCAACTATAACACTTAACGGGTGGCAAGCAACAAGTACAAGTGACAACACACTAAAATAAGTACTAATCATTCAACAATATCAAGAACACACATGAGGACTCAGGCCTCAAGACCATGCTTCTTTTGAAAATGAGTTCTTTGAGACTGAGTATCTTAAGCCATTTTAATAATATCTTCTTTTAATATTATCGTGTCAGAATGTGATAGTCAATCTAATAATATTGTGTCAAAATGTGACACCCAATTCAAATATATCATGTCGAAACGTGACATTCGATCCAAATATAGTTAATTCATCATTCTTTATCATTACTTTCCACTTCTTTAATAATATTTCATTGAGCCTTCTTGTTCAAGGCACCACTTTAATAGAGCAAGTTCAAGATTATGAATTTAATGGCCTCGGGGTAGCAGACCAATCACAAAAACATATCAATCGTTCAAACCACATAATTAAATGCATAGAAAACTTCACAACATTACTCAATGGCTATCAATCAATATAAGAGTCTCTCTATCATATAGAACAAACCATAACCTACCTGAATCGAAGAACCGAAGTTAAACAAGTTAATTCACCAATGTTTTTCCTTCCTCAATGCCTCATAACATTTTCAATCTATCAAACATACAATATTTATAAGCAAACAAGTTTGTAGGCATCCATATTACTATATGTCTAACCTAGATCCAAAAAACACCTGATTCTATAATCAATTTTCTAAATTCCAAGCCTATTATTGTCTTAATTCCTTCAAATAACATAACTCTAATAGTATTTATATAATATAATACACTTAATATTTAATTACTCACATTACTATCCTAAAATTTTGAAATATAATGTGACAAATTGCAAGAATTTCTCTTAAGTAAAACTAATGTCCAATACTTTAACTATTAAGACAGCATTCAGGACCTTAACATCCTGCATATCTATTCTACTAGTGGGGATAGCCCGTGCTATGCATGGGACCAATATTTTGACTATACAAAAATAATTTATTAAGGATAATATTATAAAATATAATTGAAGTAGCTAAAGAAATAATTAATAGAAATAATATAATAAAATCAAGCAGCTCAAGCAGCTCAAGCAGACACGTCAATCGACAATTGCCTGCTTACAATATAAAAAGATGTGACTAGCTAGACAGTAACAAACACAATATAAAAAGATGTGACTAGCTAGTCCTACTAACTTACTTCATCACAATGGCAGGACAAACATCCTACCCCTACTAGCCTACTGACCTTCATTCCTTTCTATCTAAGGTCATGTCCTTGGTGATATGAAACTGCATCATCTCCTGTCTAATCACCTCCCCATAATACATTTTCGGTCTACCTCTACCCCTTTGCGTAATCCCTATATCCAACCTCTCGCACCTCCTAACAGGAGTGTCGGCACTCCTCTGCACATGCTCAAACTATCTTAGTCTTGCTTCTCTCATATTGTCTGTCATAGAGGTCACCCTAACTTCTCCTGAATGGTCTCATTCTTAATCCTATCACGCTTGGTATGTCCACACATCAATCTCAACATCCTCATCTCTGCAACCTGCATCTTCTGAGCATTTGAGTTTTTGACTAGCCAACACTCCACTCCATATAGCAAAGATGGTCTGACCACCATTTTGTAAAACTTACCTTTAAGTTTAGGTGGTATCTTCTTATCATACAATACTCCAGAAGCAAGCCTCTATTTCATCTATGCCGCCCCAAAACAACGTATGTCATCATCATCGATATCACCACTACTCCAGATGAAAGTTATAAATTACACTAGCTTATTTTAATAAACATGGGACAAGTAATATAGGATATTAACAAAATTATTACTTTAATTCATCAACTAAATTATTACTTTAACTCATCAACTAAATTAATTATCTAAAATTACCCTTCAACTAAATAACCATAGTTATCGAATAGTCCAACATATCCATTAAAACTTTATGGTATGAGTCTTTTATGAAATAAAAAACTTTAGTACTCAAAACCACCTAATAGGTCGTTACACTTGGTCAGGATCGAATCCTGAATCGAGTATAGAGATCAGATATCAAATTAGCCATCGAGATCGAATATCGATGTGAGAGTTAGGATCAAGTCCAGTTCGAATGTTGAATCCTAAATTGAAAGTTGAGGTCAAATTTCGAATTGAGTATCAGAATCGTATTCAAATTCAGATGTCGGGATAAGGAATAGGTTTTAATTCGAATGTCAAATCCCGAATCAAAAGGCAAGGTCCTAGGTTTGATCTCATAGTCGGATCCTAAATCGATCATTGGGATCGTGTCCTAGTTCAAGTGTTAGAATCAACATCGAATTCTACTTCGAATATCAAGTCTCATGTCAGGAGTTGGAGTTAGGATTGAGTCCAATTTGAATATTGAATCCCAAATTAAAAGTCAGAGTCAAATTTCAAATTGAGTGTCAGGATCGTATCTAGATTCAAGTGGCAAGATGGGGGACAGGTTCCAATTCGACTATCGAATCCCGAATGACAAGTTAGGGTGCAGATGTGGTGGTTGGATCTTAGATTGATCATTAGGGCCATATCCTAATTTGAGTGTCAGGATCAGCATCAAATTCTGCTTTGAGTGTCAAGTCTACAATTAGAAGTCAAGGTCAAATCTTGAATCGGACCTAAAATTGGTCATCGGGGTCATACCTAGTTCAAATGTCGGATTTAGGTTTTGAATTGTTTATTGGGGTTGATTTTGAGGTAAAAAAAAAATATTTTCTACTCTATATCAAAATAAAAGATAATTTCTAGAAAATATTTTTCATTTACCAACTAAATACTAGAAAAAAATTTTTGACAAATATTTTTTGCTCACCAACCAAACATGAAAGCTAAATACGCCCTATAATATTTTCAAACATAATCTCATACAAATTGTAGCTCAAGTTATAACATGACTAGCAATATAAAGAATTTTTTTTTTTTAAAAAAACACACAAATAAGAAGATGCAATACATATTATCATTACATACACAACTTAATTGGAGTTTTCATTCTTCTAGGAATTCAATCATTATAAATAACAAATAACAAATCAATTGGAGTATCATTTTTATCAGATCACAACTTACTGCTTCTTATTAATTTATCTATAACTATATATAAGTAAATTTGATGATACAAATATGCTTTTTTTGAACCGTTTACATAAAATTAAAAAATTCAGAAAAAAATAATACAAAGATGTACACGTCTGGCATATAACTAGTGGTAGATCTTTTTGCTTTAAGGAATACAAAATTTAGTGGGAAAGAAACAAAGAAATTATTTTAGTATATTTAAGTACTAATTTCTTTAAGTAATACTTTATATTTTCTCACTTTTAACTACTGATATCCACCATGGGATATGAAAAACTAATGGAGGATGATACCACCATCTATTATGAAACCATCTACTTTTAAATGAAAATGACAAAATGTGGGTTGAGTTGACATAAAACAAAGATGAAATGTAGTCATCAAAATAATTGATATCCAATAATGTACCTAACAAAGAATCCAATAATGTTTGACACAATTATTAAAAGTTCACTTTAGATCCCATTGTAAAAGCAAGTCCACCTTCATTCTTCATGTAACTAGGGCCAAGTCATTGGAGAAACCTTTAATATTCGATGAACAAAACAACAACATACCTTAACACTACACCATGGGTCTGGAGAGGGTGGAGTGCATGCAAACCTTACCTGTACCTTAGAGATAAAGAGGTTGTTTTGATAAACACTCGTCTCAAGGAAAAACGGAATATTCTATAAGCAAAACAACCTGAAATATATGGGTTCTGATTTAACAAGAAAAACCCATCACATTGCGTCTTGGCTTCCATCGAATAGCTCAAGTCTTAGCAGCTTGCTTTAATGCATAATCCATCAACCTTTTCTCTTTTACTAGTGGACTAATCAAGTAAATGATAGTGAACAAACCTGAATTTCCATAGGAAAAGGGGGAAAAAATTTGAATCATCCTTTTTCCCGACGGATGAATCAACAACCTCATGGTCAATAGTAGAAAGCAAGGAATGGAACATTTGCCTCGGCAATTAACTACAAGAAATTGATTGTACTAACATACTTATATAGCTCATTGTAATTGTGGTATAACACATGACAATGTGTTCAAGGGTATGAAGAGGCAAAGAGAAATAACAGCAGCAAGCAAAGCTGACCAAAGTTCAAGAAAGCATCAATGTTTTGGAGTGTCTATGGTGCAACACTCTTTGCAACAAATTTTTTACTGCTTACTGTCCTTCCCTGAATAGAATGGAAGCTATCCCCCTTTTCCACCAAGGTGTCACAGTTTCCTCGATCTTACCAGGAACGAGAGAACGAATACCTTCGGTAACTGAAGTATCCTGCTTTACCCTGGTCATCACAGGCCTGAAGAGGTATCAGCAAAAAGTCTTAATAGTGTGGTATAAATTTCCATTACTCAAAACCAAAAATTATACACGAAGCAAAATAACAACATGACAAGTGTAATCCAACAAGTGGGGTCTGGAGAAGTACGCACACTGTACACCCCTACTTTGGAAGGTAGAGAGTTTGTTTCCAATAAATCCTCGGCACACATCAAAGGAAGATAGCAACAAAAATATAAAAGTCCAATTCTTGCAGTGGAAGAAATATCAAGGACAACTAATGGCAACAGTGTCACAGCTTTTCAGGGATAATCTTTTTTTTAGAACAACTAATGGCAGTCATATGCAGCTTTTGGTTGATAAATATGGTGTACATCATTGGCATATCCATTTTCAAAACAACAACTCTCTCATCTCGGCTTTATTACTTGGCCTGGTTGTGTTTTAGTCCATCCCAAAACTATGATTTATTTTCTTGAAAGACCATGGTAATCCCCCACTTGAAGAAGTCAACATAATACATATTACAAATCAACACACAAGGTATAGAGATGCAGGAGATTATTCAGGAGCAAGGACTTCTATTTTCAAATAGGTATCGAACAATCTGATAATTATATTTTACTCTGGGAAATTGTGAAATGGTGAGCTTATTTTGTGCAGCTCCCTTGAGCGAACTTTTCTAAAAGAAAATGAAATGGTACCCCACCCAATCCCCACTCAGCTACAGCTTTGCCATCCCTACTTAAGATGGGCAAGAAAACTCTCATGTAAATGTTATCTCCCATCCCTATCTTCTATTTTAAATGATAGTGGTGTGTTTGGGTTAACTTTGCGCACCCCAATCAATTCCGACGCATACCCGCTACATCCTGCTGGCATAGGTATAGGATAACTTTCTCCACCAAAGCTTCGGTTGATAGAAAGAAATTACCTAGTGTTTCTTGTCACGTGGCCCTATATACCTAGGTATATCTCTATTTTAGTTCATTTGAGAAAAAACAGAGATTCAAGTACTAGAAGTTTTATGTCTTTACATAACAGCATTATGTTTACATCAAAAGAGATAAAGAAGTCTGAGAATCCATACGCAGTTGATATGAGGCCTTCAGAGGCAAACGTTGAATAACCTTGTCTTTGTTTGTGCTTGGGATTAGACGTGCATAGAATATATACCCGCCCACGCCGCTTGACAGTGCGACAGAACTCACACATCTTCTTCACTGATGCCCTAACCTTCATGCTATTAATGATCCAAACCAGGAAATGATGAAAATTTATCCATGAAACAAGGAACTAGTACAAGCATTCACTAAAGCAATATTTTCTATTGACTTTTCATATATCAAAGTCTGCAACACAATGAAAGGAAGAAAAGGAACAAGACTATGCATGAAGAGGGGGTCCATATTTGTGCCTAAACGAATATGTGTCTGTGTGCATGTGTGTGGAGGGTGGGGGGGAGGGGGAAGTTGTTTGCCTAGGTACATGATAAAACCTAACCAGCTTTTCCTTATATTCCAACTACGCAAGCATATGAATTCAACATAATTCCCCAACAATTTACTTCTTAATTGAATACCAAATTCTATATTTGATAGGTATCTCAGTTAATAGGTGAAGCGCAGGAAACATGCCATCCTACAATAAT
>JBCEWC010012566.1:0-15749 GCA_038996855.1 Solanum aculeatissimum | reverse complement strand
AAAATTGAAATTGAAGAAGAGAGGGAGATAATGCGATTAAACCTGAAGAGAAAGAGAAAGTAAGTGATGCAATGTGAGCTTAATTTTAGGAGTGATTTTAGGATTGTTGAGAAAGAGGTGGTAATGGAAAAGGAATGAATCTAGTGACGATAGAGAGAAATAGAAAAAATGGGATTTTGGAAATTTTTAGAATTGGTAGAGAATATTTGAAAATATAATAAAATAAGATATGTAATTTGGTAAAAATTTCATTCTAGAGGGCTCTGCAAATATATTTGGGCTAAATACGCCACATAGCTGTCCGAAAAGTTTGTTAAAAATTTGTTTAGAAATTTCCAAAAATAATGGCCATGGCCTTTTTTGTCTTACGGGAAACTCTCACAATAAGATGGAAGTTCAGGTAGTCAACCAAATGAACTATTAAGATTCTTCGATCTTTTGAAAATATATATTCAACATTCTTTTTTTCTCTCTCTTTGAATGCTTTTTTTTCTTCTATTGACCATTGCTTCTTTTCTCGCATGTGTTGCATTTAAAAAATAATTCAATGTATGACAAGCGTAAATAATTTTGAATAAATTATATATGAAGTGACTCAAAATAATACTATATCATATCTTATTTTTATAATATATTATTGTACGACATTATATAAAAATAAAAAATGATACTCCTCTGTCCTATTTTATGTAATATCCTTCTTTTTTTAGTAAAAAAAAATGTCATCTTAGTATAATTAGAAACACTTAACTTTAAAAAATCCTCTTTTATCCTTAATGATATAATTCTAAATCATACAAATATCTATGAATTATTTTAAATCACAAAATTTTAAAATGTTTTTTTGTTAAACAACATGTCAAATTAAATATTGCCAAATAAAATATAAAGGAGAAAAAGTTGGTGAAGATATAATGCAGTAAAGAAAAATAGATTAAATACGTTTGGGGGCCTTTTTTTAGTCCGATGAGAAGCCTTGTAGTCAACACATCGATTTTCCCGGTTTTTTGGCCGGCGTTTTCTCTTCATCATCGTGAATCCCATTCCGTTAACTTGACTTCACCAGTCACCAGTCTCCATTACCCAATTCAGTTCATCATGTTTCTCGAATTCCGAATGTTCCTTTAATTTGATCACGATATATAGTCCTACAGTGCTGCTCAGATACTAAATTTTCAGATCTGAATCTCGTCTGTTGGTATCGGAAACACTTCAATAATGGGCCAAGAAGGTGCACTTTCATTCGAAGGCCAACTTCACAGAGACAAGAAGCCGAAAGGTAGAATCTCAGGTCTGATTTTGCGGCAGTTTTATTGGTTAAGAAAGCTAAATGAGGAGTTACACTGGAGCTTCGTTTTGTCTGTGGTTATTTTGTATGGAATCAATCAGGGTATGAGTTTGGGGCTGAGCCGAATAAGTACGCAGTATTATATGAAAGACGAGCAGAAGTTACAGCCATCTGAAGCTCAAGTTTATTTTGGAATTATTCAATTGCCTTGGGTTGTAAAGCCTCTTTGGGGACTTTTGACTGATACTCTTCCTATTTTAGGATATAGAAGGGGGCCATACTTCATTCTCGGTGGTAAGTTCATGATTGGCAAATGAAATCTCTTTTAACTTTTAGCTTAAATACAAGTCTGTTTGTGCTTTATGCAACAGTCTGCCTAGTTGATTACGCCAGCTGGCACTATCATTTGGAAGAGATGCAATTTGTCATATGTTTCTTGAAAAGTTGAAATTAGTCTTCACTTTGACTATACAATCATTTTTTCCCCCTTTCAAGATTTGAGTTTTGAGCACTTGTGTTTGTTTTCTCAGACAAATTTTATCCTTCCTAAAGTAATGATAGTATGATAGCACCGAAATATGTTTCACTATTGATCATTACAGAAACCATCTGCTTAGGATCAATCGCGATGACCAGATGAAATTCCTAGCTTGTTAGGGGTTTCTTATGGCTATAAAACTATATTTGATGAATCATTTATATTTGCATTACAAATATGACTTGACTAGGCCTTTGTCTTCATATATGACTTGACTAGGCCTTTGTCTTCATTTGGCAAATTTCCTGTATCTGTGATACTCCTAGGAGCTCCAGTCTTGTCCCAAGCTGCCATCATTTTGGTGATATGAGTTTTTCATACTAGCTGAACGAGAGTAAAGATAGTTTTCAGAAGCTGGTCCCTCTCTGGAATCCATGTTAATGATGATGCTTCATTACCTCATTAATATGATGCCACTGGGAGATGGAAGAATATTTATGTGTTTTCCCAATAGTGACTCTTCTCATCACCTTCTTATTGTGTCTCTCTCACCAATAAGAGACGTAGAGTGAGAGGGAGGCACCAAAGTTCTGCTCCTTGTTCAAGCAATTCAAAAGGATGAGTAGGAAGATAGCTGGAAACCAGTGTTCTCTTGTCCAGCTCAAGGAGGCCTTTAAAAAATTCTATGCTAAAGAATTTCATCTCTCATTGAGGTCAGACCAACTCTAGTTTTATGGAGTTTGCTTTTGGCAGTTGTGAACTTCAAAAAATAAGAATATTTGTCCAATTCATATGCTCTTTGGGATGATTAGAAGAGTTTAAATTACAATTAAAGGTCTTCCTACGTAATGAAGAGTACAGGCGAAGACTTTATCTGCAATTAGAAGGAAGAAAGGGATAAGCAACAGATATGACTGTGAGAAAAGCATAGGGGAGGAAAGAAGATAAAGTGAATATGTACCTTGGTTTGATTCCTGGGTCCGGATTGAGTTTGCTATCACTTACGGACCCAAAATACAATCCAGTGGGTATAGCTTCTTTACATCATACATTAAATATCTTAAGCTATAGACTGTTTGAAAGGCTAAAATAGAACACTATTAGGAAAGAAAATCGAATTCACATTTCTCTTAAGTTAAGTTTTCTTTAGAAACATAAATTGCTATTACATTTTAAACCGAAAGGATCACAATCTTGGATTGCTAAAACTGTAGCAATACCAACTTACCACTTGTAATGTTTGTCTATAGAAATGACTCGATGAGCCTGATTCACAAAGGTCGGGAGCTTAGTGCATCAGGGTAACTGTGATTTTGGTGCTTAAAGAGGAATATAGTTACAAGAATAAAATATTAACACTGGAAAGCGGGAGAGAAGTCATTGGCTCATTACTCTAAGTAGTTCAATTCCTTCTTGTCAAGAATTATTTTCCTCTCTTTCTTTTACCCCAGTTTCTGCTTAATTGACTCAGCTGCTCAAATTTTCCCAACAGCTAAACTTAGCTTTTGGTTCTGTATAAGGGTAAGTAATGCTTCTAATACATTTGCAACTAACAAATTAATGCATCTCCCAAATACAAGATGCAAGTGATATAAGTTCGTATTGGGATGTTTATATGCTTTGTCAGACATAAGTAGACGTCATTAGATTACATTCCACAAAACAGTCCTTGAACAGCGTAGATCTGCAAAAGTTTCTTGGGCCATTCATCATAAGGAAGATATTTGATATTTCTCCATTTCGTTTAGTTTACTATAGAAGTGAGAGACTGAGTTCCAAAATCTTTAGTTTCTGACTATCAGCTGAGGGGCTGTGACCATCACCAAAATAGGTTGAACTATCTAATTGCTGTTTTATCAATTTTGCTGTTAAAGAAAATTAGTCACTGCATGTGCGGGTAAGTAGTAGATTGTATTTTTTTCAAATTGTTGTATGCTGGATGCCGTCTTTTCCAGCAAACAGCCTTGCAGCAGTCCATTGCACTGGAAGAATGAGGAACTCTTAATTATGTGAAGTCTCCAAAACATGAAGGGGAAGCACTCAAGTCAATGATCTAGTTACTTTATTGTCAAATTATGTAAAGCCAAGTGTGAAGGATGAAATTGATAAGACAAAGAACCATATTTACGTTGTTTCTCTTGTACACGGAATTATAAGAAAACATATCCTTGGTGCTTTTTCTAGTTTTTGTCAGCTGGTCTTAATTTGATGTAATTTTATAGTGAATTCAATAGAGCGTCCAGCTTCCAGATGCCGTGTAATTGAAATGGAAAACAGAAAATCATTCTTATGACTTACCTCCCTTTGCTCTTTAGGTTTCATTGGTGTTCTCGCTATGCTTAATCTGTCAATCAACCAGAACTTAAACCTCGCATCTGCTTTGTTGTGCCTAATGGCTGGCAGTGCGGGAGTAGCAATAGCAGATGTGACTATTGATGCTTGTGTGACGGAGAACAGCATAAGCCATCCTTCTCTTGCTAGTGACATGCAAAGCTTGTGTGGTCTGAGCTCTTCAGTGGGGCAATTGATTGGGTATGCAATCAGTGGGTTTTTGGTACATCTAATTGGATCCAAGGTTTGTTGACTGAGTTCTTTTTTCTTTTCTCTGTTCCGTATGTAGTAATATTCTTTTGTCTTCTTGTTGAGGTTTGAAATTGATCGAATAATTTGTCAAGCCTGAGACTCCTTACGTTAAAATAAGGTAGTGCTATCTCAATAAATTTTATTACTTCCTGAATAATGTTGGCAGCTTAAAGTACTCTAGGTTACTTTAAGATCATACCGAACCATCCTGCTGCATGATTAGCTGGCTGTTCAAAGGCCAGTCATTGCTTTATTGTCACTGGTATATTTCCTTTCTTACTGATAGTAATGCTACTCTTGCCAGGGGGTATTTGGAATTTTAAGCATCCCTGCTGCACTGGTCATTTTGGTAGGAATGATGACGCGTGAAGTCCATGTACACAACATTGCATACAAGGGTGTAAGTTGCATTCGCTCACCTAAGAAATTTTTCATCTTTATATTTGTCACAGAAGGGGATTAGGATTAAAATTTAATGGATTCAACCTTTTAAGATTCCCAGCATTGTTACTCATAGTACTTTTATAATTATGAATTCAGATATAATATTTCTTGATATTTTAGTATATTTTTCATGTACGTTCATACTTCATATCAAAATTTATGAGTTCAGACGAACCCGTAGCTAAAGGGCTACATCCACCCCTGATTTGTCTCATCTATTTATGTTTCTGAGACAGGCAAATCAAAAGTTTGTGGATGCTGGTAAGGCTATGTGGATGGCACTGAAATGCGAGAATGTTTGGAGGCCATGTGTATACATGTATATTTCTCTAGCATTGAGTTTGCATATTCACGAGGGAATGTTTTACTGGTATACAGATGCAAAGGATGGCCCATCTTTCTCAAAGGTATTTATATTGTATCTCTACAACCTATTGTTGACAACTTCAAAAATGATTCAAAACCTAACTTACAGCTGATTATTTAAAAATTGGTCATTATCTTAACACAAGAGTGTGAATTGTATTGCTATGTCTGTGCAGGAGATGGTAGGGTCCATATCTTCTGTTGGTGCAGTGGGCTCTCTTCTTGGTGTTCTCCTCTACCAGAATGCCTTTAAAAACCATCCTTTTCGTGGTGTACTTTTCTGGACTCAGTTACTGTATGGTGCTTCGGGGCTGGTAGATTTAATATTGGTGTCACGTGTAAACTTAAAATTTGGTATCCCTGATCATGTTGTTGTTGTAAGCGATGCAGCATTCTCTCACATGATTGGGCGTCTCAAATGGATGCCTCTCCTTGTACTCAGTACAAAACTTTGCCCATCAGGCATTGAAGGAACTTTTTTTGCTTTGTTAATGTCAATTGATCATGTCGGTATGCTCACAGCATCCTGGGGTGGAGGCCTCTTACTTCATGCCTTCAATGTTACAAGGACACAATTTGACAACCTTTGGATAGTGATAGTGATCCGGAGCATTTTAAGAATACTTCCAGTTTGCATTCTGTTTTTGATACCCAGCAGTGATCCAAATGCTTCTATTCTCCCCACCGAGATGTTGAAGAGTAAAAAGGCCGATGATATGTTAGAAAATCAGAACATGGAAATGGCTCCTCTCGTGAGCAGTGTCGATCAGCATTTAGTGGATACATGACCACAAATAGCAAAACTGGGGAAGTGTACTCCAGTGTGAAACAGCACTTGTGCTGCTGAATTTTTATGCGTGCAGCACAACGGAAGTTATACAAGATGGAACTACCAGCTTTCTGGTAAAAAGAAGTTGAGTTGACTGAGCCAAGTTATTCATCCAGTAAGGCTTAAGATTTATTGTACACTTGTATTCCTTCATAACACTTTATGGAAAAAATGACCTTGTGAAATTATATGTACCAGTATTTTGTAGTTTCTTGTAATCTTTTTGCTAGTACAGTTTGGCTTTGGTCTTACTGTTATAAAGAGGAGCAGAAGGAATCTTTTTCTGGCTGGTGGGCTTAAGATTAACCATCAGTTCTTTGTGCTTTAAAAAGGGACATAATATCATTTTCTTCCCACAGTCCAAGGGCCATGTACTCACAAAACAAAAGAAAAAAAGGACAGGACAACTGGCTCAGTTATCGAGACATTCCAGTGTTGGCATAATGCAAGTTTTTATATGCTTGTAAACTGTAAAGTATGCCAAATTGTGACTCAACTCTGCACAGTATTATTGAAGTTTACAAGATGATTAAGCATTAAACATTTCATACAAACATTTCTATTTCTTTGTATGAAGCTCCACTTCCCCTCTACATTCAGAAAAATAATCACTCTTAAAATTTCATTGCCAAAAAGTCACACTG
Organism: Solanum aculeatissimum; assembly: GCA_038996855.1. NCBI lineage: Eukaryota > Viridiplantae > Streptophyta > Magnoliopsida > Solanales > Solanaceae > Solanum > Solanum aculeatissimum. The sequence continues at coordinate 9,117 of JBCEWC010012566.1, read as the reverse complement.
GTGAATTTCAGGGCATAACTTTGTCTTATCTGCATGAAACTCAGAAACTACATGTCTCTTTTGCAAATCCAACTTGTGACTGTTTTATGTCATATATGACCCTAGTGTTCTTCTGCTGATAATTTCCAATAATTCCTATCTCATCATCATATTGGAGGCTTGCTAGAGCCAAACAGACTTGTGATGCATCACTGTTCACAATATAAAGAACCCCAGTAACATCAACTTCCATCTCACCACCACCCTCAAACTGCATTTTAACAGTGGGAATGTTCACTTCTTCATATGCTGAGAGATCAAAACAAGTATCAAGAATTGAAATTCCTTGCTTAAAAGGGTACCCTGAAAATTGTTTCAAGAACACTGCCTTAACAGCTTTGTATATTGTTGGAGGGAACCTTGTGATAACTGTACCAGAATCAATGATCATCCCACTTTTCCCAAAAACTGAATCTTGAATAGCCACCCCACCGATAGTAACCCCGGTTAGATTGAGAAAATAGAAGCTAAAAAGCTGTGGATTTGCTAACATTCTAGTGTAGGAAATAGGTGTAGAATTCTTGAAAGTTGAAGTGTTACTGGCACCTCCTAATATCAATGAACCAGAGGACTTAGCTTCAGCTGAAGGCAAACAATAGGAGAAAACCCCACCAAAAGTCTCAAATGTTTGAGATATCAAAGAAAGATCACTTCTTCCAAGTCCCATAAGCCCTGATGCTAAACCAAACAGACCTTTATTATTCCTGCCACAACCAAAAACAAAATTCTCAACAGAAATGCTTCCAAGAACCAAATGATCTTGACCAAGTTCGCCTCGAGTGTAGGATCCATCACCATAGCTGATAACATAATTACATTCTTTTAAATCATTCCCACATAATCCTGAATTTCCAGTTGCAGATTGAAGAGTTTCACAAGCCGACGAGTTGCATACAACTTTTTGATAATTAGGAGAAACAGAGGGGTTAAACAGAGGTTCTGATTGATTGTAACATAATCTACAAGGTTGGCACTGAACCCATGTGAGATCACTTCCTGTATCCACAATTACTGTCACGTTTCGACCACCTAGTGTTACTGTGACAATGTAGTTTAGACTATGCAGTTTGACACCAGAAGAAATAGGTATTTGGGTTTGTGATAAAGTTTCAGTTTTTCCAGAAATGATGTTTTTTATACTAGTTTGTATTGACCGAACTCGAGTATCATCAGCCACCAGTTGTTTCTGCACTTTTTGGTTCATGTCACTAATTGATCCAGAGCAGTAATCTTTGTGCTGCATTTCCAGTATTGTTGCTCCATTTTCACTTTCTGAAGAAAAAAAAACATGCTTCTAATTGTCAACACAGTTCAAAATAGGTAATCCTATGTGTTAAGTAAGATAAAACGCTGTAAAATTATGTTATAAACAAAAACTTATTACTGTAGTACAGAGTTCTAAGAACCTAAAGATTGGCTCGTATAGCAACATCACATATTAAGTGTTCATAGAATCACATAGAAAACATCATAAATACTACTTCGTTCACTTTTACTTGTCCAGTTTCGACTTTGCACGCTTCTTCAGAAACAATGATTGACATGAGTGTTTTAATCACAGGTCTTGAAAAATGATTTGAAGAATAAGTAATTAATGTTAACAATAAAAAGTGACAAGTAAACGTGATCAGGTGACTAGTTTGTATTCCATTACTTAAACTATCTTTAAGCCTAGTAAAGAATAAATTAAAGTGGAAATGGTGGGGTGTTGAAGTTGACATATATAGCATATAAAAGCATGAAAAGAAGCAAAACCATTAGGAGATCCCCATAAAAGTGTTGATAATATCAAGATAAAAAAACTAAAGCCCTATAATAATAAATTAATGATGAATGACTAGCTAGCAAACTCTACAATCTTGTTTATCCAAAAACTCACTTGATTTTTGAGAATAACAACTTAGGCTGTTGCTCTGCTGTGTTCTTTGAAGGCTTTTGAGGTGAAGGATTTGTTCATTGTTTGCATTACTTGAAGTGAGCAGAATGAAAAGAAGAAGAAAAACTGAATATGGCCAAAGAGACATTGTTTACTAATTAAAGCTTGCAACTTTTGAAATGGAATTTGAAGGTATTTAGAAATGAAGAGAAAAGAAAAGAAGATGGGAAGAATGAGAAGGGAGGATGGAGGGAGAGAGTTGGAATGTAGATGAGATTCTTAGGAGTTGAAATTAGGCATGAGGACAAAAATAGAGGCTCAAGATTCCGGATACTGATTCAGAATTTAAAGTTTACGAGTTATGGACTTGCTACGAACCCATAACTCATTTTAGTTTCTGCATTTAAAATTGAATACTTATACATATATACTTTTTAACTTATACTTGTCACATTTAGACTTGACATATCTATTAAGAAAATAACTATCTCTATTTTACCCTGTTATCTCTACTAATTGATATTTAGTATTAAGTCCTGAAAAATAATTTAGGGAATAAATAATTACTGCCAATGATAAAACATGAAAAAAAATAATTGTTTCTTTTTGATATGTTAAAAGTGACAAGTAAAAATAAAATTCTATTTTTAAAATGTGGACGGCTAGAAAATGAAGGAAGGAAATATTTAATGAATTTGCTAAATACAAATATGTAGTACCTCAAATTGGTTGATATTGGCTAGAAGATTTACGGGTATGAAAGCAGATCTACAATAACCACCACTCATTTCATTGAAGTCGAAAATTCTCACAAAATGTTTTTTGTATAGTAAACCCTAGCCATCATACTAACGTGGAATATTCTTGTTCTTGCACACACATGCAAGGGTTTAGGAGGAGAACAAACTAATAGACTAAGTAATACCCCTTATGAATAAATCCGATCCAATAGATATTTCCAAGCAAAAATTATTGAATTCGTATCTAATAGGGTAGGTCCGCCCCCAGACAAACATGTAGGACCCACAAATGCATGAAAAATTATTTGGAGTTCACGTGAATATACTAGGGAAGAGAAAATTGATTGTGTATTTGGACTATGCTTATTAGCAATGCCATTGGTTTAATTTGCTTAGACAAAAATGAAAAAACATTAGATAAGAGTACTCTCACTGTCCCTTCACGGAATCAACTGTGACAATAACCAAGTAGGCCACACCATGGGTCTTTTCGTAATTTTCGAATAAACTTTCCGTGAAAATAATCACTGAACAATATTTTTTGATGAAAAAATAGTGATTTTTTAGTAGTAACGTGTCTTTTATCTCTTGAGGATTTTATATGGGAGCAGATCCCAACTGAATAAAATACTAGCAAGTTGACAAGTCTATGTCTCTGAAAGCAACTTGCCATATATAAAACCAAAAAGAGGAACATGCAGGATCACATCAAGCTTCTACCTCATCAAAATTCTATTTTTAAAATGTAGATAAGTAAAAATGAACGAAGGAAATATTTAATGGATTTGCTAAATACAAATATGTAGTACCTCGAATTGGTTGATATTGGCTAGAAGATTTATGGGTTTCAATATAATGAAAGCAGATCTACAGTGTCATTGAAGTCGAAAATTCTCACAAAGTGAATGCAATTTGTTTTTTGTATAGTAAACCCTGGCCATCATACTAACGTGGAAGATTCTTGTTCTTGCACACACATAACTCAAGAATGAGTAGCCAAAAAACAATACTGAATGAGTAGTTTTCTCTATCAGGACCTTTACAATTACACACCAACTCAAGAACCTATCCATTTTGTTTTATTTTCAAAGGACTTCTCGAGTCCAAGCACACTATGAGTTGCACCATGTCTTTATACAATCTTTAAAACTCGTATATGCTCATAAGTTGTTACTATCCCATTTTACGTGGCACTCTTTTCTGTTTAGTCCTAAATATGTTACCTTATTCTAATTAGAAACAATTCAATTTTAAAATTCTACTTTTATTTTTAATGGAATGATTCTCAGTCACACAAACATTTTAAAATTAAGTATTTTAGACCACAAATTTTAAAAGTCTTCATTTTTTTTCTTAAATATCGTGTCAAGTCAAAAAATATTAATTAACTTTGATACAATTTTCATTCATGTCTTGTGAAAAATTACATAAGTCTTGCTTGTGTTCATCAGTCGGTAAGTTATGCCAAACGTAATAACTTTACTATAATATTCAATTTATTATCAAAATTATCTCGTTAAATATTTTGCTCCCACACATAAGCATAAGCATAACCATAATCACAATATCCATAAACCTATTTTGCTCCCACAAGTCTCTAGCTCTATATTTATCAATTCGAATCTCACACATAGCCACTTAATCTGATGTTGGGCTGGTTTCCTTGTATTGGTCTAGGCCCATTCATATGACATGTATAATGTGGATTTTACTTGCATTTTGCTAATATATAACTATTTATTAGGTAAAACGTCTTTTATATATTATCATGAATTATAAATCTATTTAATTATAATAAACTCCAATATATTAGAGGACACCATTCATCTCCTCATCAAGAATTATTTCAAACAATAAGTAGTGCAACCTCTCTTCACCTTTACTTGTTAACTATATTATTTTAGGATATTTAATAATACTCATTTAATTTATTATTAATGAATAATTTATCATTTTGTATCTATTTTACGCTTGTTATTAAATAGTATATATTCAATTTTTACTTCCTCTGTCTATCTTTAGTTGTCCACTGTATTAAAAATAAATGTTCAACAATACTTGTCCACTTTATGAAATCAAGAGATAATTCTAAGTTCCCAATTTTACTTTATCATTAATCATCAATTACAATCATTTTCGCATTACATTTTTCAAGAAATTGTATTTATTATATTCAAAGACTGATTTGGTAAAATTACCCCTATTATTTATTATTTTTTAATCTCTGTGTCAAGTCAATAGTGGACAATTATTGTTGGACGGAGGAAGTAATATTTAGATCACTTATATTTAATAAGGGTGATTTGGTAAATTAGTTTTACATTTTATTGTTTCTTAATTCATGTGTCAAATCAATAGTAAACAATTATTGTTGGACGGAGAGAGTGCTCTTATCCCTTATTGACTTGGTACATGAATTAAGAAGTAATAAATAATAAGAGTAATTTTACCAAATCACCTTTTGAATATAATAAATACAATGTCTTAAAAAATGGATTAGAGAAATGACTATAATTAATGATAAGCGTAAATTAGAAACTAGGTGTAAAATCATCTCTTGATTTCATAAAGTATACAAGTATTGTTGGACATTTCAAAATAGCTAGTATAATGAACAAGTAAAAATGGAGGAAAAAAGTATTTTACATTTATAAACATAGTCTGACATATTGGTCCTAATTAAGATCATCAGTCATTAATTAATTTTGTTGGCCCTTTAATTAGTCTTACTAATACGTAACATATATGTACAAGCAACTTGTACATCATTCCTTCATTTTTATGTCATTTCTATATTAGATGACATTGTAAGTATTGACTCTTTTGTAGCAGTCTCAATCAATTAGCTGACATTTCTTCTCCAAGTAAAATGTCAAACATAGAAACAAGCAATTGAATAAAGAAAAAAACTTTATTTTATATCTCACATAATTGATATTAATGGTGTGAAATTTCTTTTTTTAGCATAATTGATATTACTAACTTGTGAGGCCTAAATAAACTTCACACAATTTTATTATCACAGGGCATGAAAATAATACTCCCTCTATTTCAGAATTGTTGATTTGTTGGGTGATTTTTAAGTTTTCAAAATAATTAAATTATTCACTTTTCAAGGGATATATTGATTTTTTTTTCAATTTTACCTTTTATTAATTGAGTTGTTGCAACCTTCGCATTTCCTGCTGAGATCCCAAGTCTCCAAGTGGGCCCTCTTGGCCACCCACGACCTTGACTTTTTAGAGAATCCCGCTCCTGTTTTGTATTAAAAATAAATGATATATTAAATGCGTGTTTGAAGTTTAAAAAGGGTAAAAATGAAAAAATATGATTAAAAATTGTCTTTATTTCTTTTTTTTAATACGTGTGACATAACTCAACAATCCAATTATTTTGAAATAGAGGGAGTTCACATATAATTAATAAATCTTATTCATTTTATTTACTTCGATGAAATCTAATGTCAAACTTAATGATACACGTATAATTATTGTATTACCCAAAGAAAACATCATTAACTCATTCTTCTCAGTGTAAGTTACTTACGTTTGATGTTGGACATATTTAATTATGCTTTGATATCGAATTGAAAGTGTTTTGAGTAATTAATATGCGATTACCCAAATAAATTTAAATTAGTATTGATTTAATTGTATTTAATTACTTAAGAACCTTTATGAACCAATTTTTGAAGAAAAGATGCACTAGGTCAATTAATAGAGAATAAAAAAAATGACTAGAGAACTTCGAACACGCAAGACAATTTAGGTTCCAAGCTAATTAAGAGTTGAACGTTAACTTTCGAGAATAGTTCAGTTTAAGAAGTTATTCAACTAAAAAAATTATTTTTAATTAAATAACTATTTGAAATATTAGTTCACGGCAATAAAAGTTAGTAAGTTAAAAAAAAAAAGGATGGATTGAGTAAATTATAGTCATCAAACAGATATATAAGCGTCAATGAGTAGGTAACTCACGAACAATATGATGTGTCTACTTTAACTGTTTGATTTTATGACATTGTTTCTATTAATTATTTCTTTAGATACCTCAACTATGATTTTTCAATATTACCTCTAAATTACTTTTCAACTGATTCAACTATAATTTTAATATATCATTCTAATTAATTATTTAAGTCATGTAAATATTAAAATTATGATAAAGCAAACATAAAAGAATAAACTGGGTGTTTCTTTTTTTTTAAAAAAAAATGGACAAATAAAATAAAATAACTATTTATAATATCATTCAACGATAATATTTGTGTAAAAAGGAAAATACTTTTAAAAAATTATAATATAAATAAACAAAAAAACTTATGTATATTGCTAAAAATAATGTTAAAGGTACTATAAGTCACATTAATTACCAATTAAATTTTTTTAAAGATATATAAAAAATTTAAATGATTTTTTAAATTTTACTAAGAATATCTATTTTGATAGAAGGAACTGACAATAGAATAAAAATGGAGTTTGAGGCTATCATGAGATGCCCCTATTCTCAGATCTCTACTAGCGAACCTGAAGCATGACTTCAAGAGCTGGAAGCACAAAAAAGACAAGCTGTGACGAAGCCGCTAATACAATTGTTCCCGAAGTGAAAAAAACGCCACATAAATTGAAATAGAAAAAGTAACAATCATTACTTAAAATTTATGTAAAACGTATTATAAATTTCAATAATTAACAATTTAAAAAATAAATATAATTTTGATTGACTCTCAAAATATTAATGTGCATAAATTTAAACAAAATAAATAACATATATCATTTTAAAATAACATAAAATATATCATAAATCCAATAACTAACAACTTAAAAAATAAAATAAAAATCTATCAACTACACCTAAACTAAAATTAAAAAATAATATATCTGTAATTATTAGTCAAATAGATAAGTGGTGTAAAATCAGTCATGATTGGTCGGAAAAAGAGACAGCGCGTGTTTTTGCAGCCGCCGAAATTTCGATTACGAAAAAGATGGGAAAATCACGTGTGGACACGCGTGTTTATTCCTTAATCCGCAAGACGACAAAAAGAGCAATCATCCAAATATTATCCACAGAACCAGCCTACTACGTGTCGATCATACCGCCGCCTCTTTCCACGTGTCTAAATCACAGCCGTTCACAAATCGTACAATACACGAACTGTTTTGGATCTGTGGGCGCCCACGCATTTTATCCGACCTTCACGTGACTACAGCTTGCTTCTCACCTAAATAATGACTAAAAAAGAAAAGTGATCCAATTATTTTGTTTAATACAATAATCTTAAAGCAAAATTATATCAAATCAATTAAAATATTGATATAATATTATCATTTTATTCTAATACGCGACCTTCATCATTTTTTTATCTAAGGTTATGTTCTCTATAATATGAAGTTGTGCCACATCTCATCTATTCACTTTTCTCAATTTTTTTCGATATATCTCTACTCCTCTACGTAACCCTAAGTCTAACCACTCACATATTTTAATTGAGGTATAATTAAAATAACTATATTAACAATAATTAATCTAACAAGTTAACATTAACTAAACTAACAAATTAAGAGTAACATTAAATGATTAAATAACATCTTAATAATTAAATCAACTAACTAATTAGTACATTGAGGGAAAAATTAGCTAATTAACATGCATTATTTGAAAGTAATAATCAAACAAAAGAATAAATAATTAAACTAATAAAAATTAAACAATCAAAAGAGTATAGTATATATAATTAAGAAAATAACCTAGAAAAACTTAGTATCGAATGGACATGTTTTGATTTCCTTATTAAGTACACTATATCTAATTTTCATTTTAAAATAATTCACATGTAACCATTATTGACTTAGTGTTTGGTCATAAATTTTAAATATTTTTGATAAGTTATTTTTGAATGAAATTTTTATCATGCGTTTGGTTATAGATTTTGGAAGAAATATTTGACTTTAAAAAAAATATAATTTATATTTATAAGTTCTAAAAATTACTTTAAATACACATAAATTTATATCATCATTTTATAATCAACTTATTATACATCTTAGAACCTGTTTGACTTAGCTTAAAAAAAATTGTTTAAAAAAGTGTTTAACAAATTTTAAATTAGCTTAAAAAAAAATTAAAAATTACTTAAAATAAGTTAAAAGTTAAAAGCTCCCTCCCCCAACTTTTTATTTTACAGTTTATAAGTTGTTCTACTTTGACCAACAAAATTACTTTATTACCCTAAACATTTTTTTATATTACCCTCCATTACCATACTTTATTATCCGTCGTTACTCTCTTTCAACGCAAATATATATATATTTCTTTCACCATTCTTTTTATAAATAATTTATCATAGCAGAAAAATATTAATATGATAGACAATAATTATTACTCATAAAACAAAATTAAAAGACATTTTAAAATTTTCATGTGATCTATCCAAATTATATATTTTAAAATTAAAAATAA
>JBCEWC010012565.1:0-15753 GCA_038996855.1 Solanum aculeatissimum | reverse complement strand
CACCGATTGGCTAGGTTGGGTGTGAGGTTAGTTGATTTTGAAAATGGAAATATTCATGTTCAAAGCGGTTCCGAATCTTCCTTGATAGTGGATGTGAAGACAAAGAAAGATTTGGATCCTTAGTTGAATTGAAAAAGCTAGTCTCTGAGAGAATGATTGATGTTTTCTCCCAAAGGGGAGATGGTGTGCTTCGTTACCAAGATCAATTATGTGTTCCGGATGTGGAAGGTCTGAAGGAAATGATCATGCAAGAAGAATGGGCAGAACTAGGAGAAAGGTTCGACTAGCTCAAAGCAAGACAGATACTTTCATATCCAACAAACAATTTCTTTATATATTCTAAAGAAGCCGCCAGCACACACATGTATAAATACGAAAGAAGAAAACATATTACATTCATTCAAGTTTTAGGATAAAAGGGACATATGAACACGCTTCCAAGATTTTAATGTAAGCATTAAGTGCAGAAATCTACATATAATTCAGTAAATGTGTTTATGGAATAAGATCCCAAATCATAAATTCTCAAAGCATGGGCAGCATTCATCCGCAGCAAGAACCACATGCAGGAAGAGAGCCTGCAGTAGGAATAATGGTGGGATTAGGCAACAGCAGAAATTCTTAGGAATAATGGAGGGATCAAGTAAAATATACTTTCCAAAACATTCTGTGCAAAATATGTTTTGACAATAGCAATTTTTTAAAGCTGTGTGTGTGAATTGTGGGTGAAAGAAGAGTTCCCTATTAAAAAAAATACCCTAAAGCCCTTCTTCACAGAAAAACTTCTTTCAAAACCAAACATGCTTTCAAAAAAAAGTTCTTCCAAAATTTCAAAGAACATTTCAGCAAAGAAACGCCAAAAAAAGTCAAAGAGAACAGTTAACATACTGTGATCAATGCCTCGGACATTATCCAACCCACGGGGTGGCCGACGTGGACCACCACCATATGGACCACTTCCAGGACCTCCAGGACCACCCCCATCCCACTTCTTGCTGGATCCTGAACCTTTTCTGTAGGCATCTGTTTTTTCCATCTATGAAGATATTGAGGTAGTTAATACAGAGTCTAGAAAAGCATGATACTTGTATATATATGGTTCTTAATTAGGAAATGAACAACCTTACCGAAAACATAGTAACAAAAAACACACTAATGAAGTTGATGATGGACCAAAAGAAATCAGTGATAGTCTTCAATCGCCATATAGAACGCTTGGATTTTACCACACCTGCAAAACGGGGTGCTTATATGAGGAGTGCTCTCACAATGTCATAACTCGAGTATATGTATCTAAACATAAAACATCATGTGTATAAAATGTTCCCCTGGCAGACTACATTTATCAATAAGAGAGCAACCGACAGAGACACGAGATAGCAGCACGATTTTCTGACTGACTAGGATTAAGAGAAAAATTCAAGTTTCTTCTAGTCACAAGCTAAGGAAGGCCAACTCAATCAACCAAAACAAATGCCTAGCATACAAGCTCAGAAACTTTGTTGCTTTCACGCAACTTTACAAATGAACGAGTATAACACACAATCGATCAATCTACTACTAATCTCAATCCTAAATTAATTGGAGTAAGACTATATTTATCCCCTATATGCATTTGGCTATATTTGGGCACATTTCATTTCAGAATCATAGTACATAATTTTCTTTGCGAAGGTTAGTAGTTTTCTATAACAAAAGGTCCTCTAAATTTTACATGCATCTCTTTTTGGGGATGAAGTGATAAATTTCATTATAATGTGGACATGGGACAAGTAGAAAAGAAATAGTTTTCTAAGAACAAACCCCAATTTATACAACAAGAAAGCTGACGGGTGCACCAAACGGAAGTAAGAGATTAAGAGGCTACTCCTCAATTGTAAAAAGTCATCTCAGCAAATTCAAAAGCTCCCACGTTTCTTCCTCTCCAACTGACCCACATGAGAGCTGGTGGAGCAAACATTACATGCCCCTTTATCTTCTCTCCAGCAATCGCAATTTCAACTGAACATTAATTCTTTCACAGTGCTGGGCATAACCCAACCCAATATATTCCAAATCTGCACAAGATTTCCCACCATAATTTCATTGCTCCCCAACAGTGAAAGAGAAGTTGGTCAGCATCTTCGACCGATCACCGAAAAGCATCCTTTATTTTCTTCTTATAGCCACTTCTGATTTCAATGGATAACAATATTTACTTTGCGGTGGGCTTTAAATTATATGACATAGCAAGAACCAGTGGGAAAGCAGAAACATGATATGAATGGACAGAAAGAAGCAGCAACTTCATCAGAAGAACAACGTTTAGCAAGAACACAATGGTTTGGATCGGTCAGATCCTGAGAGAGGCATCCAAGGTGAATGATAACATGGTAAGAAGATGGAAGAGAAAGGAGAGACTTGCTGAGATACTCTGTTTCAAAACGACAACAGGTTTGGCCAGTACATTAGCATCATTAATGTACAGGTTAAGAGAAGGTCAGTAATAATCATTTCAAAACAGATGTTCAACTCAGGGTGGAATTTGATAGCTGACAAGTTGGGGAGGTTCATTAATAGCCAAGGATAGGAAGAAAGATTGGTTGAACCGATATTGGTAGAGAAGAATAAACACATGCAAACCCAAAATTCAAAACAGATCACTGAAGTGAATAGCACGAGCAGACATTCTGAAGAAGGGAATACATTCAAAGATTTAAGCCTGACGGAACTACAGTTGCAGAAAATCCTTAATGCCGAACCAGTAGCTATGCAGAATCTGTCATAGGCAGATCTGGCTGAAACAGCATCAACTTGGGTCAACTCACACATATTGGAGTTGAGCAACACGTATGGAGTAGCATTCGAAGGATTTGAGAAGGAGACACTTGCACAACTCATGAGAATTGACACAAGGAAAACAGAGCTTGATAGAAAGAACCAAGGGAAAGCTATTACCACCCCTAAAAGCAGGGGCATAGGTAAGAAGGAACTGAAGAAGCTTCAATCTAGTCTCAATAAAGAGGTCAAAGGTGCTAGAAACAGGGGGAGGGTTCTGAGTCTGACCTTTAAATGAATATTAAGCTGACCACATGGAACATGAGGGGTCTTAAACAACACCAATAAGAATCTGGTTAAGACTTGTTTGAAAAAATGGAAAGCAGCAAAGCAGCAGATGGATGAAGGCTTGTATATATTGAAGCAGATGGAAGGGGGAAATACTTCTTATGAGGGGTAGTAAAGTATGGACTGGCATTAAGGTGGAGGAAGGTACCTGTAGAAACTTCTCAATATATGTTATGATATGTGATGTACACAAGTGAATATATATAGCATCTAACTTAAAGAGTCCTACTGTTACACAACTACAATAACAAAACCAACACAAACTAGGAGATAGGAGACTAATCCTAGTTGGACTATAAACGCTGCAAACATCAATCTTCATTCCCCCTCAAGTTGAGCAGGGTGCTGAACTACTGCCAACTTGCTCTTTAGATCAAGAAAACGAGACTTTGACAAGGGCTTGGTGAGCAATCAGCAACTTGATCATAAGTACTCGCATATCGAACTGAAAGTGACTTAGCACAAACCTTATAACTTACAAAATGAAAATCAATTTCCACATGTTTCATACAAGAGTGAAAAATGGGATTAGCTGTCAAGTAGGTAGCACCTAAGTTGCTCGGACTCAGGTGCGGGTGTCCAATATGGGTACGGATCTAGAGGTCGTATCCTTCATGGTCTAGTTTTTCAGATTCGGGGATATGGATCCTTATATAGATACGGGTGCGGGGATTCACCTAAAAATAATCAAAATATCTAAAAATAGAGTGATAAAATCTAAATTATGATATATTATGTGGAAAACTTGAAGAAAATCCTGGAAGGAGATTAAAGGAAAAGGCGTGACATAGAAATTTCTATATAAAAGATATTCCATTTTCTTCAATTTCACCTTAGCTTTTGTATTGATTACAAAAATCATTAAAATCATCCAAACTTCCCCCATCGATTTTGGTCAAAATACTCGAAACCAGTTGACCAAATCGGACACGGATCCCACACCCACACCCATGTCGTGTCGACACGGGTGCGGCACCAAAAGTGAAGAGTCCGAGCAACTTAGGGTAGCACTAAGGTTATCGCACCAAAGGATAGGAACAATAGATTTGAAGTAACCTATCTCCTGAAAAAGGAATTCAACCTAGGTAATTTCAGATGTAGTTGTTGCTAATGCCCGATACACAACCTCAGCGCTAGACCTAGAGACAACTCATTGCTTCCATGAAGACCAAGAGATCAAGTTTTCGCCAAGAAATATGGCAAAACCAGTGGTGGATTTTCGATCATCCACATCTTCCCCCATTCTGAATCAGAATATCCATGAGGTAAGCTATTTGAACTACATTTGAAGAACAAGCCATGGGAAGCAGTAGCTTTAACATAATGTGAAATACATTTCACAGCTATCCAGTGAACATCCAAGAGAAAATTCATGAATAGGGATTCTTTGTTCACAGCATAAGCAATGTCTAGTCGAGTGAAGGTAAGGTACTGAAGCGCCCCAACGGTGCTGCAATATAAAGTGGGATCATTAAAAGGAACACCAGAAGTAGAGGATAGCTTCGACACAGATTGCATGGGCGACCAAACAAGACTACAAGCATCCATATGTACTCGATTAAGCAGGTCCTCAACATCTTTACATGGAGACAAAAATAATCCTTCACCAGTCCAGGTTGCTGCAATACCCAGAAAATAAGAAAGAGTAACAAGGTCACGAACAACAAACTGGGACTAAAACTGTGTTATGAGCGACTTGATTCGAGCAGGATTATTACCCATAAGTAATATGTCATCGACATATACCAAACAGAAACAACTTATCAGTAACAATAAGACATGTAGAATGAAGAGCTATCAGCCTTGGAACCCAAGAAGCCAAGAGAGAAAAGTGCATCAGTTAGTCGTTTGTTCCACATACAAGAGGCTTGTTCCAAAGCGTAAGAGAGCTTTTCAACATAAATAATCAGAATGAGATGGATCAACGAATCCAGGAGGTTGCGACATATAAACAATCTCATCTTCTAAGTGCCCATGGAGGAATGCATTCGAAATGTCCAGTTGTGTGATATGCCGACCTTTAGTCACAGCTAAGGAGAGTAACAATCTGATTGTTGTATGTAGACTTCACCACCGGACTTAATGTGTCCACAAAGTCGATCCCAAGACGTTGATGATACCCCTTGGCAACTAACATGCCTTGTGGCAATCTAGAGACCCATCAGATGTCAACTTTGTTTTGAACACCCATTGACAACCAATAACATTCAGAGTAGGTGATGGAGGTACAAGTTCCTAGGTCCCATTCTGAATCAAAGCGTTATACTCCTTGGCCATCACACGACCCCAATGGTCATATTCAGCGACTTGTGAATGACAAGTAAGTTCCTTACTAGACTGTGTAATAGCAGACAAGGAAAATGGAAGCTTAGGCTTCAGTGAGCCTGTTTGAGTATGAGTAACCATGCGCTGAATAGGAGGCAGTTGATCCGGAGATAAAATAGTATCAGATGGGGCAGTAGGTACAACAGTTTGAGAGAGGTCAACGCTCAAGGGGAGTCCATCATTATGATGTGATGGATATAACAAAGATGGTGGGGTGAAGCTAGGTAGTGGTAAGTGTGTTTTTGTTCCAGCTGAAGGTTGTTGCAAGGCTGGACTAGCTGAAGGTAACAGAGAAGTGATAACATCCATCTCAGAGAAAGCAGGAGGTGTTGGTTGTGAAGGCAACAAGGGTAGTTGTAAAGTTATTGGGTCACTGGTAGAATTTAGCATCCTTCAAGGGAAATGGGAACACATTTTCATCAAAATGACATGACGAGATACAAAAGATTTTCTTGAATCAGGGTCAAAACATTTATACCTCTTATGAATTTTACTATAGCCTAAAAAAAATACAAGGTTTGGACCTAGGTGACAATTTGTCCTTTGCGTAAGGACGAAGCCAAGGAAAACAAAGACAGCCAAAGACACGTAATAAAGAGTAATCAGGATAAGTTTGAAATAGAACAAAAAACAGGGATTGATGTTGTAGCCGTGGTGTAGGTAGTCTATTAATAGTATACACGGTTGTTTCAAAAGCGTAAATCCAAAAACGAGAAGGAACATTAGAATGATGTGAGAATGCTCGTCTTGTTTCAACAATATGCCTACGTTTTCATTCGGCACAACCATTTTGCTCTGGATGTAGTACAAGGACAAGAGGATCATTGAGTAATCCCATTGCCACGTAAATATTGCGTCAAGGCTTGAAACTCACCTCCTCAATCAGCTTGAAAAGATTTAATAGATCGCCCAAAATACTTTTCAACAATAGTACGAAATTGGATAAATATAGAAAGAACTTCAGACTTGGAAAGAAGAAAGTACATCCAAGTGTATTCACTAAAATGATAAAAAAAAATGACATAATATCGATAACCATAATTAGAAACGATCGGAGCAAGGCCCCAAACATCTGAACAAATTAAATCAAGAAAGTCAGAGGCCTTAAGAGTAGACTCACTAAATCGGACTTTATGACTCTTACACTAAGAGCACACGTAGTGCATAAACTAGATGATTTACTAGACGTTAAAACATCAACGGGTAACGTTTGACGAACCATTGAATAGGATGCATGCGCCAGACAAGCATGCCAAACAACAAGAGATGCAACAAAATAAGTTGGTGAGAGAGAATAGAGTCCATCATCACTCGAGCCGATGTGCAGTATTCCCTTTGTCACCAAGTCGTTAATCAAAAAATGGTAACGAAAAATTCAACAGACATTGTTAGACTTAGTAAATGAACTAACAGAGACCAAATTTTGAGTAGTAGTAGGGACATGTCGAATTTTATCAAGTTTAAATTTTTTTATTAGAAGCAGTGATGAAACTTTTACCTACGTGAGATATGGGTAATTTAGAACCATTACCTAGAGTTACTTCCTCAAGACCTTGATATTTAGAATGAATAACAAGGTTATCACGATCAGAAGTAAGATGAAGCATGGTACCACTATCCATCAACCAATTCTGTGTAGGTAAGCTTTGGGTGTTTTGGCCAAATAAGCAGTAGGGTGGTCGGATATTCTAGTTCCATTAGGAGTTTTAGGTGAGAGACAAACTCGTGCAATGTGCCCTTTGCCTTCACAGTTGTGACAAACAATTGTTGACATGTTTGAAGGTATTGGATTAGAAGGTTGGTAGGACGCACGATTGTGAGTCGACTAAGACAATCCTTGATTCTGATTGCGGCCATGACCTCGATTACCTCTGCTTCCTCTCCCACAACCCTGATTTGGAGTGAGTGAACTTTGGGCAAACTGTGTAGCGGGTAACAGTAAGATTTTCATCTCTTATTAATTGTCGTTCTTCATTCAATAACAATCCATATAAAGCATCAAAAGATATCTCCTCTTGACATGATTCATGTGATCTAGTTAAAGGACGTAAGTTGGTCCTAATCCAGCAAGAAAATATTCGACCAAATCATCATTGGTAACAGGATGCAGCTAATAGCTAACCTGTCCGAAATTCCCTTCGCCTTTATTATATAGGACTCAATAGCTGCATTCTCTCTCAGTAAATTATGCAAGTGAGCTTTTAACTCACGAATTTGTGGCTTTGAACCAGAAGCATAAGCAATCACAAGCTCAGTCCATGCTTGTAAAACAGTTTCAGCATCAACTAGTTGAGGTAATATACCTTCAGAGATTGAAGCAATGATCCAAATTAGGACAAGTTGATCTACTCTTACCTAAGAATTATACGCTGGGTTCGGTTGATTAGTTCCCAAAAGTCGTTTTGGAATCATCTCATCACCTTCAATTGTGATAAGCAAGACCAAAACTCCTAATCATAGGAAGAATTGTGTCTTCCACAACAAGAAATTAGAGGATGTAAGTGTAACAGGCAATTGATGGGCAAGGTTGGGCGAGGGAAAGGCAGTAGCAAAGGAAGTATGTGTGGTGGGAGATGAAGTAGAGGAGTCGCCTGCCATTGCCATCGAAAATGTATCCGTCAGATTTTTTCCACGTTGTTTAAACCTCTTAAGGCTCTGACACCATGTGGAAACTTTTCAATATATGATGTGTGATGTACACAAGTGAATATATATAGCATCTAACTTAAGAATCCTACAGTTACACAACTACAATAATAAAACCAACACAAACTAGGAGATAGGAGACTAAGCCTAGTTGGACTATAAACGTTGCAAACATCATCATTGTCTTCCATACCTACTCAATCACGTACAAGTTACAATCAACACAATCTCCTCTTCCTGGTATTTCATTGGAGTTTATGCCCAAAATAGTAGAAATGAGAAAAAGTGTTGCGAAGAGATGGCAATGGAGGAGTTGTTGGAAGACATTGGGTCGTAAGTGGAGATTTCAACACTGCGAGGCATATGGTGAACCCTCCAAAAAAGTAAGGGCTCATAGGAAGTCAAAAGCAAGTAGAATGAAAGGTGGTTAGGTGCAACAGAGTTACAAACATCATGAATGATTTTTCCCAGATGGATTGAAGACTTGGAGCTACATGATCCCCTTGTCTTATTGAAGCGAAATTGACTTGGTTCAGAGTGGAGGTTGGAGGTGATCATCAAAGTGTTGCTAGGCTAGATAGGTTCCTATGCTTTATGGAGTGGGAGGATAACTTCAAATGCATCAAGCAGATTATTCTCCCCAAGGCAAGGTCAGATAACAATCCTATCATGTTGGAAAGTGGTAACTGGGAACATAGACAACCATATTTCAAATTTGAAAATTGGTGGCTCAAGGTTGATGGCTTCAATAATATGGTACAGGGGTGATGGAGCAGCTTTGAGGTAGAAGGATGCCTAGATTATAAGCTTAGCAGTCAACTAAATATGCTAAATCAAAAGCTAAAAAAACGGAGCAAGAAGAACTTGTCTAAACTTAGCTCAATCAAAAATTGTCAACTTTAAGAATTAGATGTAGTAGACAGATTCCAAAATGATAGAATGCTTCAGGATGAAGAAAATGGTGATAAGAGTAACAATCCTTGTAAAACGGGAAGTGTTTGCCAAACAAGAAGCAGCTAGTTGGAGACAAAAATCAAGAGTGCTATGGTTGAAACAAGGGGATAAGAATGTTAGGTTCTTCCAAAGGCTAGCAACTGCCCACAACACACACAACACAATTGACAAGCTGGTGGTACCTGGTAAGGGGGGAGGAGATACAGGATCATGCAGAAATTAAAGGAGCCATGATAGACTTCTAAGCCAAACGCTACTCATAAACTAAATACGGGAGACCCTATTTAGATTTTGTAGGATGTCCAACAGTCCCTACCGAAGAAAACAAATGGTTACAAAGACCATTTACAGAAGAGGATATGCTACTGATCATCAAACAATGTGATCGGGACAAAGCACCTGGCCCTGATAGCTTTACTATGGATTTCATTGAAAAATGTTGAGATATTTTGAAAGAAGACTTGATGTTGAGTATACAAAACTTACATCAGAGGATTGTATTTGACAAATCATTTAATGCTACATTTATAACCTTAATTCCTAAGAAACCTGGTGCAATTGAGCTAAATAAAATAACCTCCAAGTTGTTGACAGAAAGAATGACGACAGTGATGGGGAAACTAGTTGTTGAACACCAAATGACTCTTTCGAGAGATAGGCAAATAATGGATGTAGCACAGTTGGCTATTGAATTGGTAGACTCCCAGTAAAGCAGAAGAAACCAAAGATGCAACCTAGACATTGAGAAAGCCTATGACCATGTTAATTGGAATTTCCTTCTCAAAATTCTAAAGGACATGAGATTTGGTAGCAAGTGGATCGACCGGATCAAGTATTGCATTTCAAGTGTGAAATTTTCCCTCGTCATAAATGGTAACAACTGCAGGTTTCTTCCAGTCTCAGAGAGGTCTTAGGAGATCCTATGTTTCCATTCTTATTTTTAATAGCCATGGATGGGTTAAATCTCATATGTACAGAAAACAAAGACTAATGGTTGGATGAGAGGGTTTAGTGGAGGAACACAAATTAGACCCTTAATGGTTATACTCACTATATTTAGTGCATTTCAACCCTTCATGTCAACTGGATGAAGAGTCATCTCTTCCCTATCAACCATGTTAACAATTTGCTTTGGGGTAAGCTAAGACATTGGGTTGCCAAGTAGATGCACTACCAACAAAATATCTGGGACTACCTTTGGGTACCAATAACAAAGATCTGGAAGTGTGGAATGTGGTGCTGGAGAGATGTAAGAAGAAACTAGCCATATGGAAAAACCTGTATTTATCCCGGGGTGGAAGGGTGATCGTTATCAAGTTGGTGCTAGATGGATTGCCTACCTACATGAAGAGCTTATTTTCTGTCCCAAGAACATTGAGAAGAAAATAAATAGGCTAAGGAAATATATTTTTTGGCAAATCCACAAGCATAAGGGAGGCTATAACATGGTGAAGTGAGATACACCCACACTTGACATAAACCAAAGAGGCTTAGGTTTGAAGGACCTAAGTCTCCAGAACAATTGCTTACTCCAAAAATGGCTATTGAGATTTTGTACTGAAGATAGAGCCTTATGGAGAGAAGTTATAGCAGGAAAGTATGATTTAATCAACCAGTGGACCACTTAAGAAGTTATGGCCACATTTGGATGCAGTGTTGGAAGATCATTAGAAGACTCTGGCCACATTTCAGAAACAACATATGCACCAGTGTTGGGGATGGACCGAAGACAGATTTCTAAAATGATACATGGATATTGAGGACAGATTGAGAAACCTATTCCCACATCTATATATACTGAGTTTGCAGAATAATGAAACCATGGCACAAGTCTGGAGTCAACAGGGTTGGAATCTACCTTTTTAGAAGAGCATTGAATCATTAGGAAATAGAGGAAGTAGCCAAGTTATTAGAGGTTCTTAATGATTTACCAGGTACTTCTCAGAGCTCTGATAAGCCAATATGGAAGATACACAATAAAGTTGTCTACACTCCACATAGTGAAGTCATGCTATTGGAAGATGAACTATCATGTCTCACTGATTGAGAGATGGCCCTAGAAACTGCTTTGGAAGGTGAAATGTCCATTGGAAGTCTCATGTATTGTTTGGCTACTAATTAAGAAAGCATGCCTTACTCACGAGGTCCTACAGAAAAGAGGCATGCAGATTTGTTAAAGGTGCATTATGTGTGAACAGGAAGCTGAAGTGAACTACCATTAGTTCATACACTACCAAATAGCTATCAATTGTGGAATATGTTTTTGTGTATTTTTTAGGTTAGCTGGGTGATGTAAGTTGGGAGTAGAGGTAAGAAAGAAGAATGGTGGAAGCTCATCCCAGCATGTATTTGGTGGACCATATGGAAAGAAAGGAATACCAAGTGCTTTGAAAGGTCAGAAAATTAATTTTAGAGGATTAAAACAAACTCTATTAGTCTTCTATTTTTTAGGTTTAAACAAAATTTGGTGGGGAAGGTGATAGAAGTAGTTGATTTCTTAGGGAACTTGTAATGATAACCCTCGCGCCCATTACACAACACAAAATTATGGTGTGGATGAATCACTAGGCAACTAATGAAGTGAAGACTACATATGGATGGAGTGCATGAAACACCATCAGAAGGATGTGGAATGAATGCAGTGAAAATCTGAGCATAAAGGTTGGTGACAGGGAAAAAACTTCCTTCTGGGAAGATCATTGGATTGGGCAAAGTAATCTTAGAACTCTATTCCAGGATTTACAACTTCCGAGTCTTCAAAAAGATGATAAAAGTATCCCATGTATGGAAAAAACAAGGGTGGAACCTTTCGTTTATGAGGACTTTAAATGATGGGGAAATTGGTAGAATTGCAGATTTACAACTGGTGTTAGATTACTTTACACGCACTATTACTATTCCAGACAAACCAGTCGGAAAGTGTGCAACAAAGGGATCTTTAAATCAGTGTATTAGAAGAAAAACAAAGTTGATAACTTATCCATGGATTGGCCCTGGAAACTTTCTTGGCAAGTTAAAATTCCACTAAGGTCTCACGTTTTGGTTGGTTGGTAACAAGGAAGGCTTGCTTAACATGAGGTTTTACCAAGTAGAGGTCTACATATATGCTAAAGATGCCTCTTTTGTGGTAAAGATGCAGAAAGCAATGAGCATCTTTTTCTACATTGTCAGACAACTGCAGATCTGTGACACATGTTCTTTTGTATACTAGAAGTGAGTTGGGAGTTACCTGGAACAACTCTTGAACTCTTGTGTAATTGGAAAGAAATTGGCAGAAGAGAGGCAGAGGAGGATTTGGTGGCAGTCCATTCCAACTTGTATATGGTGGACAATTTGGAAGGAGAGAAACTCAAAATAGGTTAAAAACATGTTAAAAACAGAAGTAATCCCATACGAAAAATAAAAACAAATTGTTGGGGAAGAAGGAAATCTGGCCAATTTTCAGGCAACGTGTAAATTGTAACTACCAATAGCATTCTGCCCCTTCTTTTTTCTTCTGGAATTCTGTTGGTAAAGTGCGCCATCAGCAGTGTTAGATGCTGATGTTTTTGGAATGAATACTTTTCAAAACAGAATAATGCCAACAATATAGCAAGAAAAACAAAGCAATGGAAGTATAACCTAGTAGTAAAATGAAAATAAGAAACTATGTCAAAACTAGGTAAACTATAAAATATGGAGAAGAGGAACTAACTCCCCACTACTTCCTCGTAAGAGTACTACAACACATGGCTATCTACTATCCTTCTACGTTTGCCAAACCTTCCTATCTAGGGTACTTAGAAAACCTTATTTCTAATAAGCATCATGTCAAGGAAATGATTATTAGAATCATATCTCCTATAACTCATATGTATTCCAAATCGTTACACCAGAATCAAACAATATTAATATTTGTTTTGTTTTGCTATTTGTTGGTATTAGTCCACACCCCAGGACAGGAAAATTTTCAATGAAGAAAAAAGAGACATTAGGAATTTGATTTTGGATTTAAAAGGATCAATTAAACAAAAACATCCTAACCTCGAGCGAACTAAGCAAATAACTTATTAAATTACAACAATATCACGAACAGCGACCAAGAAAGGAGAAAAGCATTCAAGTCGGTGAAAAATCAAATCAAATAATTTAGAAACCCCAGAATTTGGTTTACTTCAGAACAAATCACCAAATCAAAAAAAAACATGAACAAATTGGAAATTCTGGAATTTGAAAGATATCGCCAATATAACCAAAAAAAAAAATATCTCTAGCAATTCCGATCATCAAGTGAAAAGGGTTAAAATGACAATAAGGAATAAGAAAAGGAGGTTAAGAAAGAAATTAACAAAATAATTGAAACAAGGTTTTACCTCTCTCGACGTAAGCCATGGTTTGTTGGAGCTCTCTTGCAGAATTCAGAGTATTCTCAACGCGCCTACCTTTTATCTGTGATTCCTACCCTTTTCTCCCTTCTTACGTTGGTCCAGCAAATAATACATTGCCACGTCACTGAATTTTCGTTCCATAAAACTTTATTGTCTGGTCTTGTTAAATTAAATCTGTTAGGTAAATATAACTTGAGTAAAGATTCAGTCAAGTGATATTGGGTCAAGTAATATTCAACAGTATTGTAATGCTTGTCATGTGTATTATAAAATAATTCATGGTTGTGATTCATCTAGATCTATATACTCATCAAAATAATTAAAAATAATAAATTAAACATTAACTTTTTAAATATGCAACTTAATAAATTTTTTCAAGAAAATTATTTAAAAAGATAAAAAAAAATTCTTGAGAAAATTTATTAGGTTACATATTTAAAAATTATTTTTTGAGAGAACTATACCTATAACTAAAAGATTTGCATTCATATTTAAAAAGATAAATTATTATTTTTTTGAGAAAATTTATCTCTTGAAAGATTTTTTTTTTCTTGAGAAAATTTATTAAATTGCATATTTAAAAAGCTAATGGCTAATTTGTTATTTTTAATTATTTTGATGAATATATAAATCTAGATGAATCACAACCATAAATTATTTTATGGTACAAATGGCAAACATCTACAATACCATTGAACATTACTTGACCTAATATCACTTGACTGGATCTTTACTCAATATAACTTACCAGTTTTGCATGCTACACACTAAAAAAGTTACGATTATCTGGTTATACTGAGCTAGGAATTCATGGGGAATACAATATCCTAGGTACTTCTCTTACTGATTTCACAACACTCTCGCTTGATTGATTGGTGTACTTACTGATTTCACAACACTCTCGCTTGATTGATTGGTGTAGTTTAGGTTTAATTATTGCATTATACAAACTCCCCCTTCGGAAAATAAGTGGGTTAATTCATCGTAATTGCTCATAATTACTCTAAGTCTAGACCTTATTCCCTGTGGGATCAACCCTAATCATTGTTAGGTTCTATATTTTTACAACAACTGCTTATACCTTGATTTGGAGGTATAGTTTGGGCATGAATCAGGTACTGCCTTAATACTCGATTCATAAGGTCCATGAAATTTGTAGGGGCATTAATCATCCCAAATGACATGACAAAAATTCATAGTGTCCATACTGGGTTATGAAAGTTATCTTTGGGATATCACTTTATCTGACTTTCAACTGATGGTAGCTGGATCTGAGATCTATTTTAGAGAAACAAGTGACACCCTGAAGCTGGTCAAATAGGTAATCAATTCTGGGGGGGGGATACTTGTTCTTTATGGTGACCTTATTTAACTGACGATAGTCTATGCACATTCTAGGGGAACTATCCTTCTTTTGCACGAATAGGACAGGAGCGCTCCAAGGCGAAACACTTGGTCTAATAAAGCCCTTATCCAGAAGATATTTTAACTGATCTTTTAACTTTTTCAACTTTGTTTGGGTCATTCTATACGATGAAATTGATATAGGCTAGGTATCTGGAAGGATATCTATCCCAAAATCTATTTCCCTATTAGGAGGGACTCCAGGTAGATCGGCAAGAAAGACTTCAAGAAACTCATTTACAACTAGAACAAACTGGAGAGATGGTGTCTCAGCACTGAAATCTTTAACTTTCTAGCCTTAAGATTGTCACGACCCAAGAATAGGGCCTAGATGTGACATGGCAAAGGAGAACCCGAGAGTCCTCGATCAAGCCATCATAGCATCATCACACACATCATTGGTTCAGAAGCGCGTATAATAAACAAGTAGCACGTAAGTCTAGGGGATTCCGAGGCTTTGGACTCAAGCTATAGGGATGTTGTCGGGAATGAGATAAGCATGAATCACATAGCACATAACAATTACGTTCTAAGGGGTGAGTAAGTATGGCTCAAGCTATGAGGCAAGCAGGGTTAGGGACTTTCCACATAAGTACATTCCCAATCTAATCATATCATAATAGCATAAGCGGAAACGGAAACATAACATAAGATACCATCACTTAACATAGATAGTCATATCATTACAAGTATCGCATAGCATAACGTACAATAGAGTTCGATATGTCCAACAATGCCTTTTCATAAGATAAGAGGGGGCCTCGACATATTCCGAGCTCACCCTCAAGTCATAAAGTAAAGGAACATAAGGTAAAGACAAAGGTAGATGAAAGTAGGTATTGCCCTTGGAGTATAGGGCTCACCACAAGCAATAACTTCAAGAATCTCGATTAGCCGTCTAGCGGGGGATGAAAGTCACCTCCGGTCCCTACATGGTTAGAGCATGTAGACA